>WEDG01002386.1:125000-128206 GCA_017591395.1 Schistocephalus solidus | reverse complement strand
TTCACTCCCGCATGGTCTATCGAGGAACACGCGACTTTATGAAAACTGCGCCAACGTAAACATGCTATCTCTCCTCACCAGCACTACATCACACGGTTCACCATCAAACAACGCATTCGCTGACGATGATTCCTCGCTATGATTGGAAGTGTAGCCTCGGCTCCTTTTTCCATTTGGCTCCGCCACTGCATGTGCGTTGAAGCCACGGCTTTACGGCACGCTGAACGCCGTAGGTGGAAGGTTGCCCACTGATTGAACTCAAGGCTCTCAGTCGATCAACGCGTGTTTTGTGGATTGGCCGACTGGCTGGCTGTCTGAGAACTCAGGCAAAATCGCTCGCGCGCTTATTAATGTAATCGAGCCACTTACCGCCATTAGAGTTAATTCTCGTGTTTGGGTTTGGGGGTGGGGAGAAAGAATTGTCTATGCAGCATGCACGGTATTTCGTTGGCGAGCAACCTGCGTCCATTTACCACATCAACCGCTGACTGAAGCTCGAGTAGCCGAGAAGGTAGTAATGGGGAATAGAGAATGGGGTGGAGATCAGCGCATTTTCCTCATTAACCAGTGACTTGCTTGAAGCTATCACTGAGGAGACATGCGGCTTTGGGGATATTGCCAATCAACAGGATAACTCGTTCACGCGGTAGAATAACGTTTGTGTAGGGTGACCGACTGGCTGACTTCGGGAACCGAGTTGTAATAGCCCCTTCTTAATGGGCATCTATGGCACTCCCACTGCGCCATACTGCACTGACCAGTCGGTCTACATAGAGGTTAATCGTCAGTCCGTAAGGACGCCGACAGATTGACGTAACAGAGAGGAGCGGTCAGCAACGAACACACCTTCGGCATGACAGACTAGCGGTGAAGCCGGAAGGTTGTCAGCTAATTACAGGTATTGCCCTCTCTTGGAATGGGGTCCGGGGCTTATGGCTCCTTCCGCCGTCGGCACCGTTCCCTCAATGAACCATCGTACGCATGGATTTAGAGGTCAGATTTATGACGCGTGTGGATGATAAAGCACTCTAGATGTCACTCACTGTGCCCACATTTACCTCTGAATAAATTGACTTTGTCTGTCAGGCCAGCGGCACCGCAACGGGCGTGCGTGATGGAGGAGCAGGAGTAGATGCAGCACATACCCACTCGTAAATAATTGACTCCAGCGAAATCGACCCCGCTCACTTATGAAGGTCAAATAGCGGAGGGCCGAAGCTTGTCGAACCCTTATTACCGGCACCGCCCTCTGACGTTAAGCCCGCGGATGTAAAACAGATGCCATTTTACCGTTAGGGCTGTTGGCTCGGTGTATGCCAAAATGGCACAACAGAGGATGACTAGAGTACATTGACAGAGCACTACAGACCGCTTGATGAAGGAACCTCCTCGCGCCGCACTGGCGCTCGACTGCGCCGAAAGATCGGACCCCGGCTGCGGCCCACAGGGCCAGAGATGAAACGACCAAAACTGAAATGCGACTCAACCCACCATACATGCCCGGTTTTGTAACTAGACTACAAACATATCAGTTTAACCCGCTCACCCAACAGCACAGAAAGCAAATAATGGAAAATAAAATCGCGTCTGTTGGTATTCGGGTTCAAAGTTTCACGGCGCATCAAAACTACCACGAAGACGCAACACCAGGTGCGGTGTGGGCTCCTTCTGAATATTGACGGTCTGACGGCGTACGTCCATCCTCAGCACCAGCACCGGCGAAGTCAGACGCGCGCGATTAAGCGGAATGCTATCCGCGATGGAATCAACGCTTCACATTCTCTATAGAGTCACTCGGCTCCACCTCAAGGTTATCGTCTTGCCAGTCAGCGTCTTCACGAAGATCTGCGTAATGCCACCACACCAGACCTGGCGTACCGGTCGCGAGGTCGACTCTTCCTGAATATTATGGATCTGACAGCGTAAAATCACTCAACTGCTTACCAGCGAAAGTCGGTGCCGTTAGGCGAATCCCTCCATATACGAATCTTTGCCTTCACATTCTCTGTAAAGTCCCACTCGGCTCCACTTTCCAGCGATCATGTTTGCCGATCGGCGTCGCTACGTCATCGCGTACCTGCCGTTTCCAGCACCAGAATACGGTAATAGAGCTCAATACGGATATTGATGCGACCGGCGCGTCATCTCAAACTGCTTACCAGCAAGATCAATTTGCTGCTGGTCGGCGGGCCTCCTTAATCTGGATCTTTTGCCTTTGCATTCTCTATCAGGAATCACTCATTCCACTGGCGTTATCGTCTCTTGCCGGTCAGCGTCTTCACGAATATCTGCATGCCACCACGCGAACCTGCCGTACCGGAAGTGCAGAGTCGACTCCGCTTCTGAATATTGGCAATTAGGCGTACGTCATCCTCAACTGCTTACCGGCAAGATCGGGCGCTGCTGGTCGGCGGAATACCCTCCTTGTCCTGAATGTTTGCGCTTCGTTTATACCATATCACTCGGCTCCACCTCCAGCGTTATCGTTTTGCCCAGTCAGCGTCTGCGATATGCGCGTACGCGGGCGCAACCTCAAGATGCAGTGTCGACTCCTTCTGGATATTGTAGTCTGACAGCGGCCGTCCATCCCTCCAACTGCTTACCAACAAAGATCAGAAACGCTGCTGGTCCGGCGAATCACCCTCCTTGTCCTGAATCTTTGCCTTCCGCATTCTCTAATAAATTAAGCAAACCACATCAGCGTTATCATCGTGCGCGTTAAGCGTCATTACGCGTTATCTGCATGCCACCACGCCAGACGCAATGCACCAGATGATGCAGAGTCGACTCCTTCTGGATGTGTAGTCTGACAGCGTACGTCCATCCTCAACTGCTGCCGGCGAGATCGGGCGCTGCTGGTCAAACGGAATGCCATCGCTTAATCCTGAATCACGCTGCGATCTCTATCGAGTCCTCAGCTCCACCTCCCGTTCATCATCTTCACGGTCAGCGTCTTGCGAATATCTTGCATGCCCTGCACCGGGCGCAGCCGGAATGCGGAGATGGGCTATTTTGCAGTTATTTGTGATGCGACGTACGCGTCCATCTCCAGCTTCCGCGCAGCAAGATCCAGACGCTGCTGGTCCGGCGGAATGCCCTCAACGAAATTACGAAGATAACGCTGCGTTTCTATGGAGTCCTCGGCTCCACCTCCAGCGATATCGTCTTGCGCGGTCGGCGTACTGCAGGAATACCGTAACCGGAAG
>WEDG01002386.1:0-120000 GCA_017591395.1 Schistocephalus solidus | reverse complement strand
AGTTGCAGTAGTAGTGGTGGTATTGTTGAGTATTAGTTGCAGTAGTAGTCGTAGTAGTAGTAGTAGTAGTAGTGGTGAGTGAGTAGTAGTAGTAGTACTAGTGAGTAGTAGTAGTAGTGAGTAATTAGTAGTGGTAGTAGTAGTAGTAGTAGTAGTAGTGGTAGTGAGTAGTAGTAGTAGTGAGTAGTAGTGAGTGAGTAGTAACTCTCTTGTTAGTGAGCAGTATTGTTAGTAAGAGTAACGGTAGTGTTATAAGTATAAGTACGGTTATTATTAGTTTTAGTAACAGTATTAGTAGTAGTTGCAGTAGTAGTGGTAGTATTGTTAGTATTAGTTGCAGTAGTAGTAGTAGTAGTAGTAGTAGTAGTAGTAGTAGTAGTAGTAGTAGTAGTAGTAGTAGTAGTAACTCTCTTGTTAGTAGCAGTATTATTAGTAATAGTAAGAGTAACGGTAGTGTTATAAGTATAAGTACGGTTATTATTAGTTTTAGTAACAGTATTAGTAGTAGTTGCAGTATTAGTGGTAGTATTGTTAGTATTAGTTGCAGTAGTAGTAGTAGTAGTAGTGGTAGTAGTAGTAGTAGTAGTAGTAGTAGTAGTAGTAGTAGTAGTAGTAGTAGTAGTAGTAGTAGTAGTAGTAACTCTCTTGTTAGTAGCAGTATTATTAGTAACAGTAAGAGTAACGGTAGTGTTATAAGTATAAGTACGGTTATTATTAGTTGTAGTAACAGTATTAGTAGTAGTTGCAGTAGTAGTGGTAGTATTGTTAGTATTAGTTGCAGCATTAGTAGTAGTAGCGGCAGTGTTAGTAGCAGTGGTAGTAGCGGTAGTACTATGAGTTGCATTAGTAGTATTGATATTATTAGGGGTCGTAACAATATTATTATGAGTAGTAGTCATAGTATTGTTGAAAATGCAGTATGTGACCTAACTCAAGAATCGCGATGACGGAAATTGTGATTATCCATTTTAGGCACCCATGCATTTTATTTATTCGTCTAGCACATCTGAACGTGCTTTAATTTTAGAGAAGAGCAACTTAACCTTGAGAGTTTTACCAAGCAAAACCTTGGCATACTCTAAAGTTTATATTTGGTCCAGTGTTAACCGCGAGAACGAGATTGCAAGCAAATAGGTTATTTTTAGAAGACCCGAAGTTTGATTGAGTTTTAAACGTCAGACCTATCGAATCCTCCTAGCTTTAAGTAACCGCAACTCCGAAAATACAAAAACGAAAAAAATATACCGATTTCTCACAGGAAGCTTTTGCGACACATGACTGTATATAAAACAGTAAAATTTGTGCCAGCCTTCATACAATGCTTAATGACGAGGTATTCAAAAATATTTTTAAGCATTACTGTGACTATAACGTTTTATTTAGTCAGTCATTTGCTGTAGCTGAGCGAACGGAGTTACTTGTCTACCGTGGAATTTGTTTTAAAAATTGGCGGTGTAAAAAGGAAACTCGAAAAATTGCATCTTTTAATGGATCTCGGGGGAAACTGTCGCTAATTTGCGTGAGGAGCGATGCAGAACCCACTAGGCATTAATGCTAAAAGTTTATTTATTAGGTGAAGCGGGGATGATGTCGAAGATGTGTTACTAACGAAAATAAAATGGTTAGTAGTATTCATAAGCTTCCTGAGAATCACAGGGAACTAAAACTCAATCGGTTTCTTTCCAATGGTAGAGCGTTTAAATACTTAACACCTGTAAGAAGCCGAGTTTAAATCTAAGCCCGGGATTGGGCATGGCGGACTGACAACGACTGCTGAGCCAGAACTGTACTGGCCACTGCCTGCAATCGGTCAGCGTCCAAAACCGTTATCGAAACCAGCAAGACAGCGAGCCCGTGGGTCCATGGTTAGAGCGTTTGACTTCTAATCAACAGGTCACGGCGTCAAGCCTCGGGTGGCTCAACACCTGGGTTTGGTTATGGCTGGCTGATGACGGCCGATAAGTCAGAAATGACTATTCCAGTCTCCCTCATCTCTGTCGGTCAGGTTAGTCTGCCTATATGTGTTTTTTAAATATGCACAGGTATGATACCGTACTCCCGGCATAGACAGTATCTAAAAGCCCAGACACGTGCTTCGCCAATGTGTCTGCAACTGCAGGATTTGGCAGCGAGGGCCTCTGGTTTTTAATTTTTTTTACATTTTGAAAATAATTTTCCTAAAGTTCTTCCAGATACGTACATGCCGTTGAAATTGCATGGAATACAGACCAAAAATACATCGACCTTAGGTAGTCTTTTCGCGGGTGAGATCGCCACTAAGAACTGGGCATATCGGTTTGCTATTCTGGAGCATGCCTATCAATAAGCGCGACCGAATTTAAGCAATTTTTAATGTGTTCGTTTCAATTAAAAATTCCCTTTAGTGGCTAATTAGTTCTGCATATTTGGTAGCAAATAAAATGTCATTTTTTTGTTTAACCCTATACGGTTTCGTCCGTGATTGTTTTTTCTGATACTTTCTTCATACGTTAACGAAAAACATTCCCTTATTGTCGATGCTGGGTGAGCGAGGTTTTCACGATGCTCAATTTATTTGGAAGGGTTGGTTCCCTCTTCTGGCGCAGCGAGTTGCACGATACACGAAAACGCAAAATCAAGAGTAAGTTGAACAATGCCCGTCAACCAGGATTATGCAAACTATTTATTTCGCCTAAAGACTGTTTCACACCTGATAAACAAAGCCTGCTTTTGTGTTGGAAATAAGATCAAACGAACTTAATTTAATGTAAACTTCCCCAGATAAAAGAATACTCTGTATGAGTTTTCAAACGATAAAGGCTAGAATTGCCCTTTGGTATGTAGGTTCGATTAAAATACAAGGTGGTTTCCTACATCGATGTAGGAGGAACAATACCTAAGGTACATACAGTATCATATGTACCTGTGTTTAGCCTAATATCAAATAAAATAGAGCGCGAATTGCGGACGTAAAGAAAACAAAAAGTTTCATGTTCAATGGTCTTGCAACTTTTCAGAAAATTTACTCTAACAAATTAGCTCCGGAAATAATTCAATTGTCACAGGGACATCACAAATTCTTCCCAATGCATGCATACAGCTTAATAAAAGTCCTTTTAAGACCTCGGAAAGCCATTCGGATGACCGCTGAACAAGACTTACCGGGTAAAAGTAAAATTCCCCAACAAATAGTTCGGTCTGGTTGCGTGGGATTTGCCATCGTGCAGATAGGACCAAACTTCGCCGTTAATCTAGGGAAGTTTAACTTTTTCTCGGACCATCCGAGTCCTTTTGCTGCCTGTAGCTCCACGTACGGACAAGTTCACGTGCTTATCGAGGGGAAGAACAAAAAATAATAATATAACAGTTTTTCGCATCAAGGCACTCGCTAGCCAATACCGCGCATATTTTCTGTGCTCTTTTTGAGCGCCAGGTGAAGAGAACTCACTGGTGAACAGGCGATTGGATAGTGCTGTGAGAACGTGCATGCTGATTGGCTTGGCTGGAAACCAACTCATACCGCACAAGCGCGTTTTGAGCACGAAGCGACCAATGAAGCGTACTTCTCAAAACGCGAATGGAGTATGTCTCAGAAAATTGCTGTCAGCCTTTTCATGCAACAGTTACCTGAAGCGAGCGAGATATACTCATGATGACGAATGATACTACTGGACTGACGGTAATAGTAGTTCGAAGTAAAAAATTTCTTTTTCACAGACAAACTGCGAAACCAATGCCTTTCACACAGTATTCTTTTCCGAGGGGCATATGTGCGTCATTTTCAGCACCTTATACTAGCCTCTCAAGTAAATGGTTGTTCACGCAAAATGGCTCCAGCTCAAGGCGGTTTAGCAGAGGAACGGCAGGGCAATACGAACTTTGAAATACGAACAGAAAATCGGACCCAAAAGTCAGAATAAATTTGTAGTCTTGAATGACGTTTTACAATTTCTGGAAAGTATATTGAAACAAAGTCAACTGTCATTCCAATTTTTACTCCAACCGTGGAAACCTATGTTGAAAGCGCGTTCACCGAGCGAGATCCATCAAGTCCGGCTGTGCTCCGTCGAATGCTGCAAAGTGACTTATGGTATAGGCAGCATGAGATTACAGACAAAAACACGAGAGGCTACAATGACTATTTCTGTCTTTATTGACCGTCATAAGCCAGCCATGAGTGGGGCGTCTTGGATTCCAACCAGGGATCTTTGGGCATTGAACCCCTAAAAGCGCCGCATGGTAGATACGCTGGGCCAACAGGGGAGCAAAATCAGAGTGCAGTAGGCGTTACTTTGGATGAGCTCCCATAACAAATGCCGAACATGGGGGTGGGTGTGCGGTGGCACGCGTAGATGCGCCAGCCACTCTTGCCATTATGACTCTGATTCATGCGTGGTTATGCGGCCAGGAGGGTCTCCGGACGCGCCATCCACCTGCACCCGACCCCAACTCCGAGCACAGGCGGGTAAGGGAAGAGAGAGATAGAGTGCAGTAGATGCATTGCAAAGTCTACTATCACTTTAAAACTAACTCAAGCGCAAGTCACTACCTCTTTACCACCCTGCCGTGGAGCATACGGTGGATATCGTCAAAATCGACGGTCGAACTGTCGGGTAGAACGTTTTGCGGGGGTCTATTTCCAGTGGGTTACGTAACCCGATCAGTACGCTCGCTTCTCGATCGCAACCGACATGAAAACTGAGCCCACGGCCCAATCGGTACAGCATTCAAAGCAATTACAAAATTCAACGAGTTTGACTCCCAGGTGCTGCAAACCTGGGGTTTGGGTATTACTGGCTGATGACGGCTTATGAGCCAGAAGTTGTCATTTCAGTCTCCCACATCTTTGTCGGTAATGCTATTATGCCTACGATACTAGCCACCGTGTGGTTGTGGCGAACTCGAGAGTGAGCCCCGTGGTACAACGGACGAACGCCCCACTACCACGGTTAAGACACCCGAACGCGAGTGACAAGACGAGCCCGTGGGTCAAGGCTTAAAACATTGGAATTCTAACTAACAGATCACGGCTTGCCACGCCTGAGTTTGGGTATGACTGACTGCTAACGGTCAATAAACGATACATTGTCATTCCAGTCTTCCCCTGTATTCGAATGCTATAAAAGCCCACTGAGCACTAGCATGATGTTTATACCTGTGAACCTACTGAAATATGGTGTGCCACGTTAGACTGATTACCGTTTCTCGAAACCCTCAGGTTTCACCCTAGATAGATGTTGCTATAAATTTTACGCGAGTTTCGGCAGCTGCATGACTCAACGACAACTATTTAAAATGCTCACTGTGTTTCCCAGGTTTTCCTGTGTAGATTCCGGTATACAGGATTCAGTCCAAATTCATCAGCTTCAGTGGTACAACCGTGAAGTATCCACGGTCCACTAACGAGCGGTCGGTGACTGAGTTGCCTTGCTGCCAACATAAATGCTGGCGAAAGGCATGGAGACGTAATTTGCGGTTTTTCTGGGAGTGGCCAGGTTCGTCGTTATGTACCCTGGGGTTTCAGGTGCGTTTTCAATGTATAATCCTGTTTGAAGTGTGATCACGCCTTAATTAGTTCCTTCAAGTTGCTGAGATTATAAATCTTGGATGACTATCCCTTACTGATGAAGCCTAATGCGTTAGAAACAGCCATCTCAATCTCCCACGTCTCTGGCAGTATTTTACTGCATTTTTACTTATTGCTGGCGTTTTTCTATGGTCGTCTCAAAGTTCAGATCTAAGGTGCAACGAGAGGTGCATATTCCTAAAACTTAACGTCATTTATTAAAAGTCTTTTAAGACGAAACGAACTTGCATTTGAGTTATAGTATTGAGGCTGCGAAAAGTCCCATGGAACGATTGTGAAGGCCAACTCCTCTTAGTAACAGCTGATGCGACTGCCATCAACTTACGGGGACCGGACATGTGCGCACAGAAGAACATAGTGCAAACCCTGCGTCTACCATGGCCGAAAGTTGCTTAACTGCATGCACTTCTCCGTAATCTTTCCCTTTCCCCCTACCTGACATGCTTCTTCCTAACTATGATTGCCCCTATAGGCACTCTCCTTTCTTAAACCCATACTCTTTATTCCCACACCCCAAAACGACTTACTTAAATCGATTTCTCTATTCGCTCCCATTTTTTAACTCGTGACCCGTTCTCATATGAATATACTTTGCGACGAGAATAATAGGGATAATTTGATCATTAAATCATAAGTTTAACCAGTTTGGGATGGGGACACCACAGTAGCTGTAGCACCTACAGCATTTGGCCCGTGACCTAGGTTTTTGGAAAGGTTATCGAGCTACGACAGATACCCTCCTTTTTATTGCCATCGATTTCGAATAGGCTTTCTAACGGTTTTTGCGGTAATTGCGGTTACATATTCTCCACTCTGCCTTTCATATTACTTAAAATTTCTAGCAGACCAGCTACTAAGGGCAAAGCCAATGAGAACTAATTTCTGTTATAAGCCCTCGTAAGCCCCCATGCAGGGTCCGTGTATTTAATCTCTTAGCGTCATTTGGAATACCATAAATGCCCGACATTCAGCTTCACAATATGCTGTCACTCTCACGAACTGCTAGGAGGTGCGAAGATTTTATACAGACTTGCTTCATTCGGTTGTGACCTGCCCTGTTTTTCGGCCTAATAAGAACTTGAAGACTGGCACAGGTTGTCACCATTTTTCCCATTTTCTCGAGCCATTTTCTGGGGATGAGGCTTAAGCAGACGATTACAGGTCTAGCCAATGACAACCCGGCTTTTCCAATATCCTCTCACCCCTAATTTACTCCACCAATCACCTACTGGCATCGCATCGGCCTGGCCAATAACGTGGCTGCGCGCGTTCTTGCTATGCGCATCCCCGACAAATTGTTTATTCTGGTTTGCCAGCCGCCGCCTCTCCAACCCTGACGGCAGCGCTGCCTTTGGGCTCGCACTGTTTACACTATTAGTGTAAACTATTCGACGCCAAGACTCATAGCGTTGGTCGCGTGCCCGGCGAAAGAGAATTCCCAAAGTTTACTTTACAATCAGTAACCTTACAAAATCAAAGAGGCCGTGCATCTGCGTTGTCGTGCGTGTGTGTGTGTACATTTGCCTTGTTTACACTTAGCCCACCTCCGGTTCCCGTTGCTTTCTCTGAGCGTGCGCGCACCGAAGCTTGTTTATCAAAACCCTGTCACCTCCCTTGAACGCACACGGACGTTTAGCCACCCATCAAGTAAACAAGTGACCTTTAAACAAAAGAGCAAAAGTACCGTCAGGAAGACAGCAGGAGCCAAACTCGCGGAAGTTTATACTACACACGCTACCACATCCACGTACGCCGTCGGCCCGCCCGTCCACCGCCCCCCGGTCTGCCCCCTTCCCTGATCCACCCGCCCTTTCCACCCCCTTCGCAAAGACATGGCGGAGGGCGAATACATGCCAGAGGCACAGCAGCTCCATGTTTATTCTGTTGATCGACCTCACGGCATAAGCAACTCTCTGGCGGTTCAGTCTGTTACTTCTGCCTCCTGCTCCTCCTCCTCCTCCTCTGATCCGCATGCTGGCGCCGCAACTGCCGCTGCTGCTGCGGCTGCGGCTGCCGCAACTGCTGCCACCGCAACTGCCTTCTTTTCCGTCCCCTATCGATCCCAGTTTTCTTCCTCTCCTCATGCCTTCCACCATGGCAATGCCACTCACCCAACCCCAGACTTCGAGGATCAGCTGGCCTTGCTGCCTGCTGCCGTGTCTCTTCACTGCAACCCAACCTGGGGAGAGAGTCAACAGGCCTTCGGCCAGGATGGGGACGTTTTTGTAACTCATCAGGAGAACCTTCCGCGGGCTCGTGTCGTCGATGCCTCCAGCGGCGTGGATCAGCGCTTCCTGAAGGTTCTGCCAAACTCCTCAGGCTGTTGTTGGGGTAGTGATAACGATGAGACCGAGAATGGCGACGGATACCCACAGTCGAGCCAGCAGCTAATCTGGGGCTACGAGGAACCGGGGGGAAAACTTCCACACTACCTCGAACAGTACATCCTCAGTGCTCCCTTCCGCAACGTCGTCCCAGTTCCTCCGCATTCTCCCTCGTCTGGTCTGACCTCCTATTTTCCCACATCTGCCTCTCTTCATCCCCAAGGAGGGTCAGATCAATTTCCGAAGTCATTCGAGAACTCAAATCACCAATTTAACCTTCCTGGACCCCATTTTCTGATCGGCGATCGGGCGTTCACCTGCGGGCACTGTGATGTGCTGCCTTCCGCTGGTGGCGAGTCCTACCTACAGCCTAACGAGAGAGTGGATTTTGCCGAGGGTATGCCAGCCATCTCCCAACTCATCCCCACCTCCCCACGCCATCAAAGCCAGCAGCACTATATGCAAAACACATCCTGCCAGAGCGCGACCGAATCCTCCAGCGAACCCTGTCTGGCTAACCTCTCAACTGGAGAGAGTACACTGTCGGCGAATCCCTGCACTCTGGAGGGTGGAACCAGTGGCGACAGCATTAACTCCCCAAGGCCCTCCTCGTCCTCAGTGACCTCCTGCCCGGAGGCTAAGTCGGTGCTGGCGGCACCAGCAGGTCTTTTAACCGACTTCTACACCGCCCATGGTACGAAAATTACCACCCAGCCACCTCAATACCTGTCGGAGAAGATGGATGCTGTGGACAAACGCAGCGTCGAGGGGGTCTGCGACAAGACCACAGGGCTGGAGACCAGTGCTCAGGAAACACAACCCCTGCCTATCGGCTGTCTGGTCAATCAGACGGCAGAGAGAGGGGATGCGATTGAATCTGGAGACGCTAGACTACGGGTAGAGGACGAGGAAGATGTCGATGGAGGAGGAGAAGAAGAAAGGGGCTCTGAGGACGTACTCCCACCTCAGGCTTCACAATTGGAGGACTCGAAGGAAACGGAGGATGGCGAAACCAAGGATGTCAAGAAGGATTCCAATCTGAGTAAGTAATTGCCCCAATTAATAGTATTTCCTGCTTTGCATGTGGACGCTTTACACCCTGAATAAGTCCTAAACATGCGGTTCGGGGGACGGTCTGTTAGCCACCGAAAGTCAAGCGAAACAACTTGCTTTGGTTTCATAAACAGGGTTCTGCTATAGCTGCTCATCTGAAACCTGTAAGAATGCGCTTATTAACCTTTTTAGCTAACCAGGAGAGGATAAAGAGATTTGAGGAAATATGTATGAATGGGCAAAACGCCAGTTCAATACTTGAGTAGAGGGACTTATCGTTGATTATTGTATACCGTTTTTATATTTCCACTTAGAGGTGATTCAGGGTGAAAAAAAATCAAAGCAAGCGTAGGCGGTTAGTATTATCCAGAGATCGGAAAGAGGTATTTCATTTTATTGGGATGCCTTGTATGGCCGTCTAAACAGGACAGGAGCATAGGAACTGTGAAGGTACCGTACCTTAACGCTAACAAGTACTCTAACATAAAACTAAACTAGCACTTTAATCTTAACCCTTACACCATAAAGACATTAATCCTTAGCCTAATCATCACCGCAACCCGAACCCTTACCTTAAACTCAAACCTAGGCCTAACTCTCAACTTAACCCTAATCCTCACCCTAATCCCAAACATAATTTCCTTGAAATTTAGCGCAAAGCCACATGTACTGTGGACGATTCCTTCTCCCGTGTGCTGTTTAGGCGGCCATACAAGGCATCCCTACCTTTTATCCATTGAGGTTTCTACTGGTGTAACGATGGGGACATAGTGCGACCCAAAAGTGGCCCGGAGCACGATGGGGAAGGCAAAGATAACCCTTCCACGTGGTAAAATTGGCGCCGTATAGTCTCCTAGTTGTTTATACATTTAATCAAGGGATTAATAGCAGGAATCTGTTGCACCGATATCACCATTAAATAAATTTACAAAAATCCATGACACCTCCAGGCGAACTTGATGGATGAGCAAATGCTGGCTTAGTCCGTATTTCGGAACTTAATGCACATTATCTACCATCTTGATTTCTTTCTTTGTTAAGATAAAATGTATAGTGAATCGCAGGTACCTACAAGAAGGGTTCTCGTTAGGTTTTAGACTTCAGTAGAACTTAGTTTTCACTCCTCAGCCAGCCATTTTCTTTGCCGTTTCATGTGTACCCAGCTGGGTTTTGGTTCCGACACTGGCTTGCATTCTATTGGCCGATAAAGACCAATTACAACATTTGAGAAATAAGAATGGCCCCTCAGATCAGGTTTATTGAGATGCCAGCGTTTCACGGAGCTTCGTCGGGTCACCATTGTCAAGGCATTAAATACACTTAATTGAACAGAAATTGAAGTTTCCAAAGTTGCAACAGGTAAGACATCTGGCATCTTCGTAGCATGAACGGACTTCACATCCTTTTTTTTCCAACTCTGTCTTTACGCCCACCGTGTAAATAGACTTGCAGCGAATGAAATCCATGAGAAACAGCCTGCCGGAGTTACCCTCTCCTGAATTTCCTAGTCTGCACGTGTTTGGGTTGACCTAGCCCGGGGACCACCACTCAAGGCAAATACGCAATACCAAACGAAGGGGTTTGAAGAGGCGGTATAAGTCCCGTTCCAGTGTCGATTAACGAGGTCTTCAGATCAGCAACCTTGAGATCCGGACTGATAAGTTGAGAAATAAGAAGGGCTCATCGGAACAGGTTTATTAAAATGCTAACGTTTCGCGGAACTTGGTCGGCTCACCATTGTCGAAGGGTTACATGCACTTAATCGAATAGGACTGGAAATGGGGTACCATGACCTGGTTGTTCCCCTGGGGCTAATCATTTTTTTCCATCCACCGTCTTGGCTCTTTAGAGGGTGTTTGGCGGGCATTTTAGCTGTGTGCGTTGTGGGTGCCCACCTCTGTTTGGTGTTGTTCGGTCTGGTGTCTCCGTTCTTCGTCAAGCTGAGCACAGTCCTCAATGACCTGTTTTCTATATTGTATGGTTCGCATAAGGTTTTATGGCTGAAATACGATTAGATTGTTAGATATTTTGCATTATTTGGGCTACTGCGCTTACGTGGCTTAGATTATTGGTTATGCTCGTCTGCAAAAGCAATTAATTATAGACACCCCCCACGCCCCCTCCCTCTCCCCACGAAAGTATCCAGATTTTTTCGGGTTAGGGTTAGATTAAGTTGGCCTAGGTGAACAATGTAAATTAGAACGGCTGTCGCTAACCCGTCATTGTGGGCACTTTTGACAAAAGCTGTCTTCCGTGAGTTTTCGAAGTAGAATAGAAAGGCGGGAAAACACGTCTAGTGCCAACAAACACTGTCAGTTTTTTTAAAAAAAGCATATGTGCCGGTAAACGCATGGGGAATGCCGCGAAGCCCATTTAATGATAGGATCTCCTTTGGCAAGAACGCAAAATGCAACCCTGACTCAGAGAACAAAGGATAGGTCATTGAGTAATAGGGGACCAGTGGTAATAGGAGGTCTTTGTGGGGGGGGGGGCTAAATGAAGCAAAGGAGGGCTCAAACCTAACCCTATCCAATGTGTTTTCGTAAGGGTTAGCATTAATTGCCGGGTTAGCAGTGTCGCACAGTAGTTTGTTGTCCCGACAGGTGTGCGGATTGCGCGATCCGGACCCACTTTTTTACGGACCTCCGACGGGTGCAATAATGAAGCCGGTTTTGCGCGATCCTGCGTTACCACAGTAAAACTTACGCAAGGTGAAACTACTATGGCGTTCTAATAGTCGACATTTGAAAAGTTACCAGTTGACCCGATCATTTCGTCCTCCTACGGCCAACGAAATATTGTGTGACCCTACTAAGCCGGCAACGAATGCTTACCCTAACGAGCACACTGAATATTCGTAGGGTTAGTTTGGCGTCCAATATGATGTGACCTATACGACTCACCTACCCTGTGTTCCTTGAGTTGGGTCGCGTAGCGAGTTCTTGCCTCCCCGTTAAATTGCATCACGCAACCATCGGCAGACGATGAAACCTGTACTCGGGCTTCCGACGGGCTCTGTCTATACCATCTCCATCCATGTTTCGCCTTTTTTGCTAAATGTTGTCGTCTTTCCCAACTGTCTTGCAGACGGCACTAGGAGGGCTGAAAAGCCACCCTACTCCTACATTGCCCTGATTGCCATGGCAATCCAGGCATCTCCCACTAAACGCTGCACTCTCAGTGAAATCTACCAGTTTCTGCACTCCAAATTCACCTTCTTCCGCGGCGCCTACACCGGTTGGAAGAACTCCGTGCGGCACAATCTCTCTCTGAACGAGGTTTTCATAAAACTCCCGAAAGGTGAGCCACCATTTCCCCCGCCACCCCCTCTACTACCCGTAGCACTTGCTCTACCCCCAGCTTATTTGTTCTGGATTGGGTGTGAAGGGTTTAGTGGGCCTTGGTCGCCATGTCACCTGCGCGTGAGCAGCCGTCCACCTTGCGGTTAGAGGAAGCATAGATACTGCGTCAGTGCAATTCGATGCCGGGTGGATTAAAGAGGTGGAGAAGTGAGTTTGTTTATTTGGGCTCTCCCAGGCTGGTGAGTTAGGGTTCAGTAATCCGCTTGCTGACCGGAAGTTTGTGTCCTGGTACGTATCCACACTTGTGAAAACAATGGAAACACTCGGGTTGCCAACGCCACGGAAACGGGGTCGAGGTCGTGTGACCGCCAGACGGTAGCTTGCAGCACCTATTCTGTGGCGTTGGAAATATTTCCCTCTACAAAAGAGCACATCCCCTAACTTATGAAATGTCAGCCAACATTTTGGGATGTTTTTGCTTTGAACAAATTACGTAAATAGGCCTGTTGTATTGATCAGCGTGCAGCCGGCTTTTGAACGAGCATCCTTCTGGCAGCCCGTAAAGAGTGTACTCATAAAAAAAGGCTAATTAAGTAGTATGCACTTTTCTCAATGATTTTCGATGCCATTGTTAATTCAAATATAGCTTATAGTAAACACACATAAAAATATTCTTCCTTTTACGCATTCGATAGCAAATTACGTCTTCTTTTAACTTTATACTTGAGGAAAGAATATCGTTTGGTTTTAAAAATTTCCAGATTGCTGAATAATTTCGAAAACTACCGACCGTGATACTTAAATTCAAGGTTTCGAAACTACATGCTCTATACGTTCTGTGTACGGCAAAATGACACATTTCTTTACGCTGTGAAGAAGAAGTCACCTAATTCTCATTAAATTTTGTAATTTAGTTGGATGATGTTGCATACAAAATACAGACGATTAATAAATTTACGTATTCTATGCATTATGAATGAATACTATTAAACGGTCTTAAAAATCACATAATTAGAAATTTTGTTAAAACCTAAAGAGACACTTGCTTTAAGTATATGTAATTAGCTACTGAAAGAATACAAGATATAATATTTTTTGTATGTTTACTATAAGTATATTTTACTTAATCAGAGCATCGAAAATCATTGAGAAAAGTACGTACTACTTAAGTAGCCATTTTTATCGAGTACACTTTTTATGGGCAGTCAGAAAGATGGTCCCTCAAAAGCCAACATCCTGAAATATTTTCAGATTAGGCTGCACGATAATCACTACGAAAACCCTATTAGGTGATTTATTTGAATCGAAAACACGCTTCAGAATTTCGGTTGACATTATATGAGAGCCGACCCTCCTCCTTCACCCCATCCGTCTACTTATAGTACTACTACTACTACTACTACTACTACTACTACTACTACTACTACTACTACTACTACTACTACTACTACTACTACTACTACTACTAATACTACTACTACTAATACTACTACTACTACTACTACTACTACTACTACTACTACTACTACTACTCCTACTACTACTACTACTACTACTACTACTACTACTACTGCTACTACTAATACTACTACTACTACTACTACTACTACTATTACTACTACTATTACTACTACTACTACTACTACTACTACTACTACTACTACTACTACTAATACTACTACGAATACTACTACTACTACTAATACTACTACTACTACTACTACTACTGCTACTACTACTACTACTACTTCTATGATTGACACTACATCTACTACAGTACTACTAGTCATCCGTTCCCTCGTTTTAAGCCTCATATTTCTCTTACTGCCTGAGTTGCTGCAGTTGAATTCTTAAAAAAAGTTTCACGTCACTCATTCGTCTGAACTTTCCCTATCAGTGGGCAAATCTCCATAATATTCCTAAACGTGTCTTTGTCCTTCTTATCGTTGATGAGCAGGTGCGTTCAACTTGCAGGACTTGCAGTAGGAGGAGGCACATCATGATTCTTTCAAGCCGGCATTCGTGGTAGTCTCCTCGCTGCTGTTGAAGATCACTAACAAAGCACCCACACATACAATGTGGTCAATAATTTTTTATTGAAAGCACAGAAGGCTCATTAGAAGTTTGCTTGAGGAGCAGAAAGATGGAGGTATGTTTCGACATGAACAGTCTTCGGCAACGATTAGAGGTCAGACTGGTAAGATAACGCTTACCGAAGTTGGGAAAATTCCCTCAGAAGCATTCAGAAGACTGTTTGAGGAGCATGCATTTGCCTTCTACATTGTACCATTGCATGGTCATTGAATCAATAAAAATAGCGGGAGTTATTATAGGAATCGAAAAGTGGTCATCGTCTCACACAGGTTGGTAGATATATAGATAGATAGAGTCAGTCCGTATCACTCTACTCAGGAAAATATGGCCAAGAGAAGGTTAAGAATAAGTGTGTTAGGGAAGGGGTGAAAAGTATGACAGATTGCACGCGGTTAATAGGTTGACTGACTTTTGGCCAGGGTAAATTCAGGATCTGCACGAACAGCTCCTCTGCGCGTACAAGATCGCCCTCTTTCAGCTGGTGCCCCGGTAGTTATGATTGGTTCGATTGGACCATTTAAAGCAGTCAGAAGTCTCCACCCGGCAGTTCGACCGTCGTAGTTTCAACTGTTTCCACTATATGCACCATATCAGGGTGGTGCAGGGACGGTTACTTGCGCTGGAATGTGGTGAGATTAGAATTTCCCTGCATTAACCTCACTCTGTTCCATTCCCCCATCTGGGTCCATTGCCATGACAGAGTCAAGAAGACCGGAGATGGGAGAGGGCGCAGGCCCTTGCACTGTGGTCCTTCTCCAAAAAAGAACACAACTTCAGAAGAGAGGGGTGGCTCGAATCCCAGCTGAGTGGGAGTGCCATAAAGGCCACATTAAGAAGGAGCCATTGCAGCCTGACTCTCAGTCTGCCAGTCAGCCACTCCACACACAAAACACACATTGGGCTGACCACGCGGTCCGAGTTATCCCGTCAGTTGGAAACCTCCCAAGCCACGGCTTTAAGCACACCGTGATAGTTTCAAGCGTGTCAGCTTGTTTATAGTGAGGAGAATGCGCTGAGCCATCGACCTCACTCTCTCCCCCACCCCCAACAATCAGCTCACCGTCCGAACCGGTCATTTTGTCTGATGCGTAAGTGGGCTGGGGGTCACCCAATGCCCGAAAATGGCGTCATCTTTGCTCCTAATTTCGAAAGGTCTCATTCATGTTGGGAGGAGTTTATGTAGCTCTTTGGGTAGGCGTCGATTTGTGCGACCAATACAACCTGATCCACAGAACCAAGCAAACTCATAAATACATATAGAGGTGATCAGAGCTGGTAACTTATCCCTTCCTTCTCCGTCAGCACGTAAATGAAAGTGTGCTCGCTACTGTGCATTTTAAAAAAAGGTGATATTGCTGACCAGCAAGGTCCGTGTTTCTGGTAAAGGTGCACACTGACTCCCTTCTCATCCATATCTTCTCTATGTACGTGGTTTCAGGTGTTGGTCGGCCGGGTAAAGGACACTACTGGACCATCGACCCAACGGCGGAATTCATGTTCCAAGATGGGGCCTCTCGAAGACGCCCACGGGGCTTTCGGAGGAAGTGCCCCTCAAACAGTGTTGGCAATTCGGCCAGCTCCATTTCTGGCGATACGGTGAGCGGTCTGGACTCACCGCCCTGCATTAACCACTTTGGACACTATCCGCATCTGACTGGTCACATGAACCCCCTACCACTTCCACAACTCATGCTGCCAAGCCTGCGTGTCTCCTCCAATCAGGAACAGGCCCCCATGCAGTCTCCGCAGCAACAGCAACAACACCCAAATGGAGACGTGGAGGAATTTGTGTGTCCCCCCACGACAGAATCAGAAACTGACTACGGGACCTACTGCTGTGATGCCCAACCTCCAACCTCTGGGGTTCCAGGCTACGCGCGGAGCCCTACCGGCCTGGAGAATCAAAGGCCTAGCCTTTCCAAGCCTCAGTGCTACAACACCGAAGGTTTGCCCGACGTGGAACTACTCATGCGGCAGAAAGAACTCAAAATGGAGGCCCAATCACCGGTTCCCTATGAGGTGACTGGGCACTCCTCCGAGATGGTTCATCCAACAGTCCCAGCAACCTCGCTCTACGATCTGCTCTCTTCCGTGAGTCAGAACCAACCTGTTTCCGGATGTCAGGCCTTCCAGAGCTGGAACCCGACAGCCTCACTACGGACCCTCTCGGAGGACATGAACGTCAGTGGCAACCAGGCGGTTCAGTTTGATATCCCACGGCCGGGCTCGTTCCCACCCGTCCTGGGTGGAGTTTGTATGTCCACGAACGAGGGCGAAAACCAACTGCAGCAACAGCAGCATCAGCAACAATCCGGCCTGTCAGAGCAGACCGCATTCGAGAACCGGTCATTCAGCATGCCACAGATGAGTTGGTCGTCGGCGGGGCGGTTGGAGCTGGCTTGGAACCCATCTGGCATTTCACAGGCGCCACTGATGAACACCAACGAGGCCTCGGAACGTCCTCCAGTCCTGGGCACGACGTTGTCACCCTCCTCAGTGACCTTCCCGATAGGACTGCCCACGGGGCTGCACTACGCCTTCGACAGTCGGATGTACGAGACCTGCGAGGTCAGGGAAAAGCTAGCTTCCTCCAGTCGCGGAGGTTCGAGCCTACTACAGAGGATGAAACTCAGTCCAGATGCCGCCGCACAAGTTGGCGAGGAACAGTGTCCACTGCGATTTCATGCCTCTTCCCTGCATTCCGACCAGGCTATCAGGAATCTCTCACATCTGCATTTTACAGGTAACTGAATGTATGCACTTCTCTTGTGGGTGACGATCGGGTGTGTGTATGTGTGTCCCCTAAACGGGCCACGTGCTAGATGCGTTGGATTAACACGGGGGCCACATCAGGGCATGGCATGCGTTATTCGGGTTGCGCTCCCATAACAAATGCCGAACATGGAGGTGTGGTGGCACGCCGAAGGGCGGCTAGGACTTAGGGGACCCTGCCGCGCCAGCCACCTGCGTCCTCTTCCGCCTCCGGTCTTCTTGACTCTGTCTTGACACTGGGCTCAGGTGGGGGAGGAGGAGAGAGTGCGGTAGATGCAGCGCAAGTCTACTATCACTTTAAACTAAATCACGCGCAAGTAACCGTCCCTGCTCCACTTATCCCATGGAGCATACGGTGGACATCGTCGGACTTCGACGGTCGAACTGTCGTGTGTGTGTCTGATGATGAATTATTGAAAACATGTGTTTACCAGCTGACTTTTCAGGAACAGGGGAAGGGGAATGGCAATTTCTGGCTCATTAGCCGTCATCAGCCAGCCATACTCAACCCTAGGCGGTTCATCACCCGAGGCTTGAACCCGCGTCCTGTTGATCAGATTTTCAACGCTCTAACCATTGGGCCACGTGACTCACACCCATTTTATGTAGCCCTTGTGCCCCTAAACGGGCCGCGTGGTAGATGCGCTAGACAAACCCGGGGCCACACCAGGGCACGGCAGGCGTTATGCCTAGGGGCAGCTAGAACCTAAGGGGCCCAGCCGCGCCAGCCACCTGCACCCTCTCCCGCCTCCGGTCTTCTTGACTCTGTCATGACACCAGGCATAGGTGGGGAGGAGGATGGATGAATTCGACCTAAGGGTTTTCCTATTTGCCCAATCAGACAAGAAAAATTAGCAACGCAAGTAAAGCTGGCAAAATTTAATGACAGCAGTAAATCCTCCCTCATGTTAAATCCCGACTATATGATTTTCATATAAGGTGCAACATAAAGTAGGCCGAAAAGCGTTGATTTTCTGCGGAGTGGTTGATAAATATTACCGGAATCCACTTAGATGGTCGGAAATCTCGGGTTTCCAAATTTTTAATCAAATGATGATGAGGATTATTATTATTATTAGTCACGCCAGGACGAGGAAGAAAGAAGCACTTTTAAAACGTTTCAATTTGCACTGAATTTCAGAAAAAAATGATGTTAGAGTTAAGGGTATGGTTAGGATTAAGGGTGGATTTAGGATACAAGCACATACGTACGTTGTCGGGGCGTCCCTGTTCCCGTGTTCTTTTTGCGCAGGTGGGGGGGGGGGGGGGGGGGGGGTGTATGAGCAATTTGGACTACCAACTCTTCTGATTTTTTAGGAAATAAAAAAAAATAAATGAGTCGGGAGTTCTCAATTCAATCCCCCTATTCTCGCCGGCACAAATTCTCCCAATCCTCTGAACTGTCAACCAGTACGTGAATCTCGGGCGTGAGGGGGCGTAGGAGGTGTGCGGCATTTATCGATTTGACCTGACCTTGAGACGGAGTAAAAGCCATTTGGATCCAAAACTAGTCCACACATAAGGTAGTACAGCTACAAGCACTCGGTAAACGCTAACAGTTACCACAGAAAATACAGGCGACTGTAGTCACAACTGGTGACCGCTTTTTCGTCCCAGCCCTTAAGGATCAGGGGACCTAACTCATATCCTATTAGTCATGGGGCCGGAAGATCGACCAAATGAGCCACAGGCTTCCATTGTCTCGGCTAAGATCTTTCCTAGCGCTCAAACTTCTTCGTGGTTACCTTTTTGGTAGGGTAGATTAATCCCGCTCATTTATTAGTTTCCTAGTGACATCGTTTGCGATAATTTCCAATCAAACTCTTCCGTGGTAGAGGAATGCTCCGACCCCCTTGGCTAATCCCAACGATAATCAATAAATAATCTGTAGCAGCTTTTTAAAATCAGTCACTACCAAACTTCTACCCGGTGTATCCGGGGGAGGGAGGGAGTTGGTACAGGGGTGGTACTGACGAACAGCATGTATCCCTCTCACCCTCCCCCCCATGTAGTAGGCGGTTCATTTGCCGACGGAAGGCTTCCCATAAATTTTACCTCACAAACTCCCTACGCCTCCTGGTAATGTACAGCTGGTGCAGTTTTGTCCGGGAAATTAAATAGAAAAAAAAGATATCGACATGTTTCATTAGTCCGCCATAGCTCAAGGCGGTTAATTTATTTAAACACGTTCGTAAGGGGAGGGGAAGTAGACTCCGTATATTAAAGGGCCAGTTTCAGTTCGGGGGGTGGGATGGGGGGAAATCGAGGACGAGGATGACCCCGAGAGACTTTAAACATTAAAAATTCTTACGTAGAACAAAGCGTGGGCCAATGTAGGGCTCAAATAAGCTAAACATTGCCATTCCAGCCTCACACGTCGTGTCGTTAGTATTTCGATTGTCTACTGTTCATTACCATATGATCAGTCGGCTGGAAATCCTTATAGGACTCCTCAATCAGGACAGGGAACTCGGAACGCCCCACGCACGTAATATAGGTGGTCTTGCGCTACCATTCCCCCTAGCCAAACCTTACCTTGGAATTTTCATTACGGGCGGTTCCTGTTCACAGCTCCTGCCAACGGGGGGGATATATAAGCGATCCCTCCGGGTAAGTTGAGGTACCGACGCCTTAGTCCTAAAATCAGGCACGATCGATGGATGTCCTAACTTCCGTAATTGACTATTCCCGAGCGCGTTAGGGAGCTGGTCTTTTAACGCTGAATTGAATGAATAACCGAGCCTCCAGATTTAGGCCGCATGCATTTCCGGGCTGGAGTTGGACTATGCCTGGATGACATCGGTAGCTAAACCAGAAACGGCTATTCCGGGTTCCCCTGGCACCGAGTGGTTGAGAGGTTCCCATAGTCATGTGCGGCACGCGCAGACGGGCTGTTTAGTTTTTTAAGCCACTGCGTTCGCGTCCGACGCCGGTAGCCTTGCCATCGGAGCAAGGAGCACGAGGGAGAATAGGACGCGGTAGATGCTGTGCAGGTCGTCGCTGATGTGCTCACTCCGTATGCAGTAGGCGACAGATGTCACCGCTTGCGACATTCGGACTATCATAACAACTGTAAAATGACACAAACAGTATGTTTTTTTCTTTCTATCGGTTCTGCCAAAGCTGGCCTACTGAAAGTTACGTTCAAAGGTATCTGTGTGTCAATCTAGCACATGTACTGAACACTGAAAGCGTTCTGGGCTAATTTGCTAACTCTTTTCCTTCTTTTCGGTTAGATTGTGGAAATCAATACGGCACGGTTTAACGGTGGAATGCGAACTTCCGTTACCTCTGCGCCCGAAGCCTGGAATTTGTCCTTTCTCTCTCTCTCTACCACTCGAACTTAATTTCCCTCTCTCCTTCTCGCTCTCCCCCCTGTGATTCAGCAAATGATTTCTCCTCGATGATGCCTCATTTTATACCGACGCAATCCAACCCCCGCCTGGGTCCCATCCCAGCCCTAACAACATTACCTAATTCTCTCCATTCCAATGAGCCTCGAGTTGAAAAGCACCACCCATTGTACATATATATATGTGCGGACTGCAGTTTGGCAATGTCTGGCCGCAAGAGACTTGAGCCTTTCGCAACTTTTGGACATGTTGACTAATTTTTTTTTCTACCGAATAAACAATCTTTTTAACTGACCACGACCTGATAAGCCTGTTGATTTCCCCTGCTGTCCTGGAGACCAGTTATTGGCGGCAGTTCATATCTCCTACGAAGGGGCTCAAACATACTCATTTACAGACTTGCAGGTAATTTTATCGCCGGCAAGCTGCACCGGGAGGCGAGATCTTGATCAGTACTCAAGGCAGAGTTCATACATGCACACAGCATAGTTTCTTACATCTTGATGTGGTTTCATCGTCATTTTGATCAGCCCCAGCGACTGTGTCCATCAGGTGTCCCCCACGATGGAGTAGGCGCAGGACAGTGGTGCATGAGTGGAATTAGTTTACAGTGCTGACAGGCTACCACACTTTCCCCCCTCCCTCACTCATCGGGGCCCAGTGACGAGCCAGATTCAAGACAACCAGAGCCGGGCTCGGGTGCATTGGATGACAAAGCAAACAGTCGGTCTACGCGTGCCACACAAGATCCGGTCACGGCACACCTGGTTCGAAAATATGTTCCTACACTCCTTATACGTGCCGAAGCGCTACCGGGATTGGTTTGCATTAAGACTTAAAATCGAATGCATCAAGTCAGTCAGCGAAGGCAACTAGTGGCGTTGTTTAAACGGGCAAAAAGTTAAACGTGGTACTGAATTTCATGAAGGGGTGGTTGAAGGGCAAGGCTCAAAAGTCAGCGCAGTAGAGTGAAGAGTATGATGGGGTTAGCTGAAGGCCACCATTCAAAAACATATTTGTGTTAGGATTTCCGTGAAAAAGAACGCGATTCGCAGTGCAATTCAATGTGGCGTTAATGGCGGTAGGCACATCTAGGCGAGAACGACTTGACAACTGCGCCGGTCTACTCAAGAGACACATGGTAACCAGTAGAGGTTGGGCAGTGAACAGCTTTCACTTCCACTGCTCTGAAATAAGCTTACGGTTAGAAAGGTTTACTCAAGTGGGGTTATAATACGATAGTTCTACCGTCGTATCCGACGAGGTTCACCGCGTGCTTCACAGCAGGTTGGAAGAAAGTGCAGTGACTGACGCGTGAATTAGATTAAAGTGAGACCAGACGTGTGCTTCATCTACCGCGCTCTCTCCCAATCCCGCACTCACCTGGGATCCGAGCCAGGGGCCGCTCCGACCGCGCCAGCTACCTGCGTCTTCTCCCGCATCCGGTCTTCTTGACTCTGTAATGACACTGGGCTCAGCTGGGGGAGGAGGAGTGCGGTAGATGCAGCGCAAGGCTACTAGCACTTAAAACTAATCCACGCGCAAGTCAATGTTCCTGCGCTACCCTTCTGTGGAGCATACGGTGGACATCGTCGGACTCCGACGGTCGAAACTGTCAAGTGGGGGTGGGAGTGTTATAGAAGCGAAATTGAAACAGAACTACCTCGGCTGCTTTTACCAGATTCCGAGATGCAAGTCGAACCATAATATAGAGTTACGTGTGTAAAATATTTTTATGTTATATGGGCTTCCGAATAACCGGCACGGCCAATATCCAGCCTGGAATGGCACTGGCCTCGATGTTAACGTCCACCCGCGTGTAAAGTGGATGTCTGGGTGTACAAATTCTCCTTCATCTTGGACGCACTCCCTAAAAGTTGGGATAGGTGTTGGATAGGAACTCTAGTCTCCCCTGCGTACATATCATTTGAAGAAGTTGTGCGCATATTTATTCGTTCTAAAAATCCATCAAAGTTATTATTCAGCAAAAATTTCTTCCAGTTCACTGCATTGGGCCTTAAAAAGGCCGATATGGCGTCTTTAAGTAAGTTCTTTTTGTAGTTGCATCACTGACTGTTTCCCAAAATTTTGGCTGTTCCATGTTTTGATTCCTGTTTACCGGCGCTGTGCTGTAGGGAAATGCAACCACCATAACTAACTTGCTTTCTGAGGGTGAGATTCAGTGCGAAAACAAAGACCAATTTATTGCCCTTAACTTTATCACGATGACAGTTCGATCGTCGGTTTCGATGAGACTCACCGTGTGCTCCAGAGCATGTTGGCACAGAGACGGTGAATTGCGCGTGAGTTCGATTATAGTGAGAGTAGACTTGCGATGCATCTACCACACTCGATCCCCCCCACCTGGGCTTGTTGTCACGAATAATTCAAACTGACCAGAGGCGGGGGAGGGCGAAGGTGGCTGGCACGACCGAAGCCGCCCATAGGCGTGCCACCACACCTAGATTGGATCCCATGGAGTGGGAATGCCATAAAGGTCACATTAAGGAGCCGTTATCATACTGATTATTGTGCAACACAATCCTAGGACATTTCAGACACGCCAGGATTCCGGCTTTTGAATGCAGTTATTTTAGGCTGCCTGAAAAACGGCACTCGATAAAAAAAGTAGCGTGATTTTTTAATGATTTTCAATTTCATAATAAATTCGATCATATTTATTGAAATTTCAAACGAAAGTAATCACTTTCATTGCAAGTAACGTCTTCTCCCAATTTTATACATAAAAGACGAGCATCTTTCGGTTTTAAAAAAAGTTTCCAATTCTCAAATAATGTTTGCGTTTGCAAGTTATATATTTTCTATGTACGGAAAAGCATACACCCTTCTATGCCATTAAGAATAAACCATATATAACTCAAAAAGGCGTAATGGATTTTAAGTTCATACGAAGAATGCAAGAATGGACAGCTAATAAGCCCTTTGAATGCACATTGCACAGTTCTGAAAATCTCATAAAGATTTTGAAACTTAAGTATATCGTTCCTTTAAAAAGACGTGATTTTATACAAAAGTAGAAGAAAGAATATATTTTTGGCAGATTTAAACGAAATATTATAGAATTTATAACGACATCCAAATAAACATAAAAATTTCATGCTACTTAATTATCATTTTTTTACAAAGCACCGGGTTCGCAGGCTACCGAAAAGAATAACATTAAACAGCCGACATTCGGGTGCATCTGAATAACTTGGGATTGTTGTTCAAAATAAATCTTGTAACCTTGGTACTCCTTCCTAATCGCTAACAGCTTTCAGAATTTCAGTTATTATTTGATGAGATCGGTCACTAGCTGTGGTAGAGGACAAAGTCAAGATAATTGTGCCAGGCTGTAAGTTTTCATCCTTCCTATTTCCCGTCTACTACTACTACTACTACTACTACTACTACTACTACTACTACTACTACTACTACTACTACTACTACTACTACTACTACTACTACTACTACTACTACTACTACTACTACTACTACTACTACTGCTACTGCTACTACTACTACTACTACTACTACTACTACTACTACTACTACTACTACTACTAAGACTACTACTACTACTACTACTACTACTACTACTACTACTACTACTACTACTACTACTAATACTACTACTACTACTTACTACTACTACTAATACTACTACTACTACTACTACTACTACTACTACTACTACGACTACTACTACTACTACTACTACTACTACTACTACTAATACTACTACTACTACTAATACTACTACTACTACTACTACTACTACTACTACTACTACTACTACTACTACGTCTACTACTACTACTACTACTAATACTACTACTACTACTACTACTACTACTACTACTACTACTACTACGTCTACTACTAGTACTACTACTAATACTACTTATAATAATAATAATACTACCACCACTAACCACTAGTACTAATACTATTACTACTACTACCACTAATAATACTAATACTACGACTAATACTGGTACTAGTACTACTTATACTACTACTATTACTACTAATACTACTACTTCTACCACTAAATCACTTGTACAAATACTATTAATACTACTACCACCAATAAGATTAATACAAGGACTAATACTGGTACTAGTACTACTGCTACTATTGCTACTACTACTACTAATACTACTATTGCTACTACCACTACTACTACTACCACTAACCACTAGTACTAATACTATTACTACTACATCCACAATAATACTAATACTACGACTAAAACTGGTACTAGTACTACTACTGCTACTATACTATACTACACTACTATTACTATTACTACCAATAATACGACTATTAATACCAATACTTGTGCTGGTATTACTATAGTTTCTGAAACCGTCATTAATATCAGCGCACCAAACGTCTCACCATCACCTATATTCCGCTCCTTTTTATGAGTATTAGAAGCATAATGGTCCTTTACTAAAGTTTCCTGAGGAAAATATCGAAGCAGTGATTGGATTCGAACAAGTATTTTAATAATTCTTTATTAAGAGTCTTTTATCGAGATGAATATTTGCCTTAAGAGCGAAAATCGGCAAAATGAGAGATTGTCCATCAGAACCTTGAAAATAACCTCATGTAAACCAGCCGCTGAATCAACCAAATGAGGGTTGATAGAAGGCCTGGGCAAAAATGCGCATGTGTGCGTCTTCTGTTCACTGCTCACTCCCGTTTGGCAACAGACTGCGCTGGTGTCAGTTTTGAGGCCTTCGTTGTCCGCGAATCGGTGAATCGCGAGTCCATAACCAGACGTCGCAGTCGCTGGACAGAAGTTCCGATGGTGGGTAGTTGTCTCTCGGCAGCGAGGGGAATCCTCTTCTGCGCTTCTTCGTGCACATCACCTGCGCCGGACTTGCTATGATTCACCAGCGCATCAGCCTTCTTTGGACCAAGACGAGTTTCCACCTTCCTCCCTGTATGTGAGCTACAATTAGCATACAAAAGTCCAAAAAAAGACCGTCTGGCCTTGAACGGAAACCTCGTAAGCCCAAAATTTGAATATATTGAGGAAGTGGGTGTTTTTAAAAAAAAAACAATCTGCGCGCTCCCTTCCACCACCAGTTTTCGCTCGTCTGCGGATTATCGATTAGATCGGTAAGCGCAAGTACACGGCGAAACTCAGCCATTGTGCCACAAGATTACGCTACTTTCCTCTGATTGGCTGTCCGCTAGTCAGTCGTAACTGCGTTGTACGGCTGTTTTGTCGGTACATCAATCACAAACTGTGAAATTGGCCACATACACGGAACAAAGTATGCGTAAAATTCCAAAAAAACAACGTCGAGGATAATAAATACTATGCGTTCACAACTTACTGCGCATTGATCGGGCTATTTTCACAGCGCTGAAATAGGCTCAGCGCTCCCAAACCATAATATTTTGTTGGCGCTCGTATGGAGGCGACGAATAAAGGATTGCCAGTCTGTTAAATCAGTAAGAAAAGGGAACGAATTCTTCCAGTCTTGTGATTTTAACGGAAGACTCCATTGTGATTTGAAACTTTGTAAGATTTTAAAACTAGTTAATCTCTGGAGCAGCAGACTGCCACTAGAAAAAGTGTCAAAGCTTACCGATAGGTCAACCAATACTCTGCTTGACTGATTCAAGTACGCGAAGCCTGCTCCGAAATGCTAGTTGTTGCTAGTAGAGAAAAAGCTGATCAGAACACTGGAAACCCCATTACAAATCACTAGGCATGAGTTGCTGAGTAGGGTAAGTAAACTCGTGGCCATCTTTTAGGTGGAGCCTCACCTGCTGGAGAAAACGACGGAGAGCCAGTACCAAATGACTTATTCGGTCGAGACCACTGCCACACGGGAGACTTGAGCTTCTTCCGCCAAGAGGGTTTCATCCTGTCCCATTCGAGCTTAAAGGCAAACACTTTTGAACCTTCGAGCAAGGGGAAAGCCCCACATTATGGACTGGTTTCAAACACCAGCTAGTCCTACGTAGGCTACACCAGCCCCCGGAAACGCGACCTGGACTGCCCCTCCTTAACCGAGGAAAATGAACACGTTGCAGGGTATAAAGGCCAAGCAGGGCTTAATAAAACTCCTCAATGTGGCTAGAGCACTGTTTGCTCTAAGGCAAACTTGCTGTCGTAGGTTCGAATCCCTCCTAGGCCACAGAGTTTTTCACAATTGGATCAAATGAATTATTAAAATCTGTCAAAATCCTTCATTACTTAATTGTGCCTGGTAGTCATCTGGTGGATTCCAGGTTGATTGATTAGGAAACCGTAATTAAACAGTCAGCTTACTGTATAAAAATTGGCGGATTCCATACTTTGCAGTAGGCTGGACATGTAAGTGACTTGAATGTGATTAAACTCACGGCTCCCAGTGGGGCCTCATAGCTCAAGTGGTTAGAGCGTTGGCTATGCTAAAGCCTTCCGCTTGCTGCGTGGGTTCGGTTCCCACCGATGTCACCTAGTTTTTTACAATTATATCAGATAAAATATTGGGTTTCCATTGAAGCCAGAAAGTTGAAGAATCTCCCTTTGATTAGCATAAATGCCTCCATGGCTTTTCGGTGTTTGTTTAAAGTAAGTCATAAAGTCGAGAAATGATAACCAGTGACTAATTTTTTTACAGACATATCGGAAAAGTTACCAGCAGTTTCATTTAGAAGAAAGGGGACATTGCCGATTTTGTGTTGCTTAGGAGATTTTGATGTAGCTTTGAGCAGCTCGTGCTTGGTTTACAGTTGCGGTTTTTAACAACAGTAAAATATTCAGTTCAAAACCTTGGGTCTTTCGACGCCTAGGAAACACTGGACAAACTGCTATTGGACCTAAATAAGGATAGTGTCTGGAGGCGACCCAATGGGTGACAAAGCTGCATCTGGGCTTATATTGGCCTACCAAATGGGTATCGAACCAAGGGACGTTTGGTTAATTTTGGGCCCAAATGCGGTGCGTTGTTACGATCACACCTGACGTAAAAGTGACGCGAATGGCAGTCTTCTTCCTAATAAAGTTGAGTTGTGTAAAAAATCGATGCCTTCATTTGACAAAAGGGTCACCGGCTGCTTGGTTCCTTATCGCTTACCGATCAGGTTTTTAACCAAGTATTAATTTGTTTGATACCTCGGTTTTGTTCATGATTCACTATTCCCCACCGAAAAAAATACTCTTACCAGCAGAGTAGGGGAGAGAAGAGAAAATTAGTACATAGCTAGACTGAACCGAGCTGCCAAACTCGCTGGCTATTGGCCCTTAAGCTACAGCCAATGGGTCCGTCGCTGCGCGAGCAATTACTCTCCCCTTAGAAGGCGATTAATGTAGGACGCAGGAATGAGTAACCAACTTATCGCATATGGCCTTGTGGTAGGTTACAAGAGAAGGGTTAATTTTAGGGTTGAGATTGGGGTTAAAGTTGGGACAAGAAATGACAAATATGAGTTAAACCATAATGATTTAGTCATGAAGACCAGAACACCGTCAGCCAGTAAAATTAAATTGACGTTAGTCTGTTCAGTGCACCAAGTGCCAGGGGAAGCATAGCTCGTGATCAACACCATCCAAGGAATATGAAGGACTTGAAATGGAATTTAGAACTGCTGGCACCGAGCAGCCAAGCACTGGCATAAGTCTGCTACACAGAGCCCCAATAAGGCCTTACAAGCAATAAATTGGTCGGGGTGGCCTCGGTAAGATAGTTCCTGATGAGCTCGTTCAACGTGGGAGAGACCTACAACCGGCTCTATGCCGGTGCCGCAGTGCAGTTAAGGAAATGCATCGGAATCCATTAAGTAGCTCTTAGAATCAAAAATCCCGTCTCTGGAGAGTCCTAGATGGGCGAAAGGAACCGGAGCACCAATCTAGGCCTCTAACAACACAACCCAATCTGACCTCGTTCCTCTAGCGACAGCATGCAATGTGTGATGACTATTACGGTAATAAAATTCAATAACCCGATAATTACCGGCTATGTGAATAGCACTGATGTTGTTCTTACTGTAAAATTTATTAATAAAGCCCTAACTATGGAGAAAAAATGCTTTGGTTGATATGTCATGCTCACGTGGGGATCGCAGAAAGATACTATTGCATTCAAAAGTCTACTGATTTCTGAGAAATCCTATCTAATCCTGAAACGTCGAACTTTAAAGTAAATTTCGGTGAACTTTGCCTTCGAAGCACGGGGATGCACTCACGAGGATTTTGCCTATGACCGACATGTAAATCGTTATAATTAAGACAGCACTTACTGCTTTAAGGGATTGAGGGGCCCAAGTCGTGGCGTAATACTCTTTTCAGTCAACTTAGCAGGCTTTGTTGGCCCATTAACTCTGCTGAGAACGGAACCTGTCAATCCGGTTCCAACATGACAACCAGAATCGTCGGAATCCATGGAGGATTGTCTGGTCACTAGTGATACAGGTGGTCGTAAGTCACCCAAGACGGGTGCAGTCGGAAAACTCTCATCCTCACACTCTTCTTCTGAGATTGGATCGAGATCATCCAAAGTCTGTATCTCCGCCAAAAATTCTCGTGCAGAGTCCTTGGCAGTCTTGCGTGGTGTACAGCGTTCGCAGGAGTGACTGAATCTGGACCTTTCAAAGCCTGTGGATGACTCATCTTCAAGCAGAGGGTCTTTTGAAAATCTGCTTCACTGGAAGAGTCTTCTTCGAACACTTCTGCCTTTGACCAGGGCGGGATTTTCAGTTTAGGTGGTCCATTCGAGAAAGCGAGGATCTGAACAGGCAATTAAATGTTATTACAACGCCTACTATATATCAATAAGTAGCAACACAAACTAACGATTGGGCCAATTGTCCCGAATTAAAGCCAACCGTTTTTGAAAGGTAGCTGATTTACACAAGGCACTCTTTGTTGTACTTGAAACTGACTGAGGCCAGTTAGACGAATTCTAACACAAATACAAGCGAGGGTACTTAATGAGAACTTTCCGTATTGACCTGGAGAACTTTTTAGGTCGGAATCTTTGAAAAAGTGAGACATCGATTCTCGTGATTGCCACTTCCTAACAGTACAAAAAACAGGAAGTGAACCAGCATCCATAATAATAAGTGAGTAAAGCAGATTTTTATAGAGATGAACGCAGGCTTAAAGTGCAGTTCTTTGGTTAAATGGTCACAAGATAAAAGCTGAAAAACTCCTGGAAACAGATGCCTGATCCGTCAGTTCTATGTAAGTATGTACAGTGCGGTCAGTGACAGATCTCGTGAAAGGTTGAGCGAAATTCCGCAATGCATTTGAAATTCAGAAAGAATAATTAATAGGCTTGTAATATTGATAATAGGGATGTCGATTTTTGAATGCATTTCTCTTCAGCCGCCTGCAAAAACTGCACTTGATCAAAAGGACTACTTAAGTAGTATGCATTTTCCATTGGTTTTTGATGCTTTTACACATTTAGTTATATTTTACAGAAAACCTAAAAATATTCTTTCTCAGGCATATTTGCAGAAAAGCACGTCTTCTTCAACGTTTATCCTCAATGGAAAGGTATATTTAGGTTTGAACAAAAGTTTTCTGAATTTCCGCATAATTTTGAGTCCGACCTGCCATTTTCTTAGCTTCTAAGATGTACAGCCTACAAGCGGTAGGTTCCGTGCAATAAAAAGCCTACATTCCTCCATATGGGTGGCATGTCCCATGAAATTTTAACGGGAATTCTGAAAAGCTTTAGATTAGAATGAATTAAAGATGGGGCTGTAATAGGGAGTACCATGCAGTCTAATCCCGAGGTATTTAAGTCACTCCAGCATATGGAATTTTGAAGGTGTGCTTTTTTACTTAGAAAGGATTACTTCGGTGATTATTATGCAGCCACAAGAGTTTGAATGCGCTTCTTCCCGGCCGCCCGCAACAACTATAAAAGACCACTTTAGTAGTATGCTTATTTCTACTGAATTTAGATATCTTTAAAAATTCAATATATGTATTTTCTTATCAACAGCAGGGAATGAACTAGTTTATTTACATTGAAAGTATACAGGTTGGCTTTAAAATTATCCGGGGATTAAGCAAATTTTCCAAGACCAAAAGGTACTCCATCTTTGAGTACAGCATTTAAAAAAACATGCTTTACTACAAAATATGTACATAGAGAATAGTTTTATGCATGCCCTCTGTAGAAACTATTAAACTTTATAAGTGAATTGAGACTCAAAGGAAAAAAAGGCCATTTACTAACTTTCACAATTGGGTCAAATGAATTTTTCAAAATCTGTCAAAACCCCTAATTAATTCGTCGTGCCTGGTAGTCATCAGGTTGATTCTAAATTGATTCTTTAAGAAATTCTCGGGCAGTCAGCTTACTCTACCAGAATTGGTACATTCCATACGTTGCTGTAAGATAGACGGGTAATATGACCCAAGCGCGACTAAATTTACGGCTCCCGGTGGGGCTTCTTAGGTCAGGTGTCTAGATCGTTGGCTGTACTAAAGCATTCCCCTAGTTGCCATAGCTTCGAATCCCACCGAGGCTGCCCATTTTTCACAATAAGTTCAAAAACATTAAGAATTTCAGGTAACAGTCCATGAAATACGTCACCTACGGTATATTATGCCTCCCGAGTGCAGTTCTCTAGTTAAGCGGTCACAAGTTAAAGGCTAAAATAATACCCGAGCACACGGATGATCGATCCTTCTGGTATAATCTACCATGGCGCAGGAGGAAATAGTTTTTTTTTGAAAATTGGGAACCCATATATGCCAACCTTTATGATCTTCAAAGCCCAGAAACGGGGACTACGGAAAGGTGACAGCGAACATAGCAACCAAAAAGGCTCAATGTCACAAATGAACCGGGGAGCATGCAGCGTTCTCTCATTACAAAGTTGTTGCGAGGTTAAGTGTAACCCTACGGAAATGACAGTTGGGGTGTTTGGAAGTTAAGATGATTATCAGTTGAAAAGGTTTTAAAAGGGGTTTAGCTATACATTTAACGCAAAAAGGTACACGAGCCGTTGGCCGATACATCTCGAAGGCATCATAAAGATGAAAAAGAAGTATTAAATAAGGTCAGAGCGAGCTTTCAAAGTACAGGAAACTATGTCGCACTTTCAAAATAAATTAAAGTTCTAATGAGCTAACCTGTACATTCCGAAGCCTCTGCTCCATGGCCAAAAGTTCTTTTTGTAACAGTAGCCTAAAAATTAAAATAAGACAGATATCTCAAAAACTTTATTGACCTGCAATACCCCTTCAATTGTATAATGCGCTATCACGACGGGAAAGGTAATCAGCTTTAAGCTAGCTCTATAAAAAATAATATTTCCGTATTACTGCAGGTTGAAGTTGGTTTTTCAAGAGACTCCCATGTCATCGGTTGCGAATTAGTCAAGGCAATGTTATAGCCACCGAATTAATGATTTTATAAGGATTTATAAAATGCAATCATTTCACTGTACGAAAGAGGATTACTGGAAAAACATTGTTTATTTACCTAGATTTCCTTTTCTTAATCAGAATTAAAGCGTATTTGTTTCGGACATCCTATTGCATTTACCGAAGGTGAATACGAAATAGAAACAACTACACCGAAAAATAATTGATATGCGTAAACGCAATTTTACTGTCCTAACGTTTACCAGTTTAAAGCTGGCAATATTTTTACGGGTTAAAACATAAAATGATTCTCTAACAAGTAACCTTGTCCCTCCAAAATCTTAAAGGAAAATCGAGATTTCCTCAACTTGGCCGTAAGCGGAAGGTGGAGAGCCCCGAAGGCGACATGAAAGATGAAGAGCTGTGATGAAACGACATTGCAATAGCAGATGGTGTAAGTTTACTGAAGAGTAGTCAAAAACGCAGCATAATCCAGCACCGAATTAAACTTTTTTCGAATTTAATGAGACTGCAATGATCCTTTATACCTTCACCGGAAATTGTTGGGCGAAAACGCAGTAGGATATTTGGCACACGGGCGACTGTACTGCTCACTTGATTGGAAGACTTTCAGCCTCTACGATGCAACCGTTAGCAAATCACTCATATGCATCCTAATTAATTTGCATGGAAAATGACCTTGAAGCCTTCCTTTAGCAGCTGGCTAACCTCATGAAATATTCACCAAAATTTTGAAAACCTTTGGACGGGGTTTAAATACTGGTCAGCGTGCAGTGTAATCCTAGGATATTTCAATCATGACTGAATACTTTATTCCGGCCCCCGTTACAAACTACACTCCTTCCAAAATAACTACTGAAGTAGTATTAATTTTTGTCGCACATTTTTACGGTACCCTTATATTTTTAAATTTTTTTTTCTTGCATGTACTCATTTGGGGGACAACTAAATTTTTCTTCGAATGTTATACTCAAAGAGAGGGTTTATTTCGATTTAGAAAGGGTTTAACTTTGCTATTTTTTAAGGCCGTAAAATTTCAATCAATGGATAAATGTATCTGTACAAAGTCGTCCACATCATCGTAATGAAATAGTAAAAATTCTGATTTTGCTTACATATAAAATGTAGTTTGGAAGCCCTAAGCGAAGGTTTTTAAACCTGAAAGAAATGCTTCCTTCACGTACGAAATCTAAAGACGACGTAAGCGGTTACCAAATGGGTATAAGAAAGAACTGTTTTCCTGTTTTCCATACAATATTTTAAATTTATAAGGGCACCGTAAATTAATGCGTAAAATTGATACAATTTAAGTAGTCATTTATTTACCATATGGTTTTCACAGACTGCTGAAAAGACGCCTACTCAAAAGCTGGCATCCTGGCATAACTAAAAAAATCAGAGAGCATGCTGCACGAAAATCGGTATTAAAACCTCACCTTAGTAATCCTGCCTAATCAAAAACACATTTCAGACTTTCGGCTAACCAGTTACTGAAGGTTAAGTACTGCTCAGACACTGGGAAACCAGAAACAACATTATGAAAGCCAAAGTAGGATTCAAAAATCAACTTCAAGGGTTGATCATCGACTGTCGTCTGTATAGAAATGGCTACTGAGTTGGGCCCCAATTTCGCTGCATTGCCATTGGAGCAGTTGCCTGACGTTTACCTTGAGGAGTTGCTTAAACTTCGGTGGTACAGATAATAAGCACAGATAGTTCCTTTAAGTCAAGACAGGGATTCACCTTAGTTCTGAAGGAGAATACGGACTTGGCCTGTCCAGTTTACTTGATTTTGGGCCACCTAAAAACAAAGAATGATAAAATTTCCCTTCAGCCATAAGAAAATTTTAGTGAAGCCAGGTTATGCGTTCACAGGGGTAAATTAATATTAAAACCCAAACAGAAAAATCAAGTAAGAAATTTGATTTAGAAAAAAGGCAAGTTTTGCTAAATCAAAGTGAGCGCTTCGCAACTGTTCTCAACTAGTGCTTCATTTACCATACGTACATCATGCAGAACTTACTTTAAGTACGCACGTGGATTTCAGGGGAATTTAAGAAGCTCAACATTAAAAACTGGTTCATGCACCAGAAACCTATCGGAAATACCAAGGGGATCCACAAATATCCATACTTTGACATAAAATCAGCGACAGGTGTCTGTAATTTTAGCTACTATGCGTGCTGTGAATATGGTCAAGCAGTCAGTAAAAGGGCGTTTTTCGCGCGGGAAATAATCGTCCCGTTGCGCCCCGAGGTCATTCTAGGGTAAGACTGGCTGACACAAGCGAACAAACCAGAAATGTACATCCCGTTCTCCCTTGTCTTTGTCAGAACTCTATCGTGCATATATGTCTATCCTTTGGTTATACAGAAGGCACTTGCTAGGTACCATTTAAACCACAGGCTGTTATAAAAATAAAGGTTTTGCTAAAGAGTTTAAAATCTAATATGATTCTATCCACAAATTATGATATTTGAAGAATTGATACTTTCTTACAGAAAATTACGAAACAACACTTCTTACAGATTGTTGGGACAGTATTACTGCAGTTATCAAAAGCTCTTAGGTATTCCATTGGAAAGGACAAGGACATGAACTGGATATTTGACCACTGTTATAATGGTTACTAAATATTAATATCTAGTAAAAAAAACACATTTGGCCTAGACAGTAATTTTAAAAAAAGTGATAAGCGTAGGTGGATGAATAGAATAATTGAAACTAGAAAAAGAAATAAAAACGCTTTCAAAAGAATGAAAGATTTGAACCGGGGTTGGTTTATTTAGGGTCCGAAGCTTTGAGTTGTGATTTCGCAAACCCATATTCAGAGTTTGGCAATTCCATTGCAAAGCTCTCACTAGATGCCACACACTTATTGATGCGTGGCTTGTCAATGCCAACTGAAGGACTGCATAAGACCACTGTTGCACTCTAACCTCTGTGATCCTCACTCTCATTGACCACCATCATACCTGTTGGTTTCAATTGTGTCGCACTTTCACTGCTTCCTAACAAGGAAGTTTTTGAAGAGGAGACAAGTCTATGGAGCAGTTGCTTAAGCAGGCACTGCATATCCACGCTTCTTGCGCCCTGCTTTTATATATGATCGTTGTGTCCGCCCACAATATCAACGGTGTCAAACCTTAAGATGTATCACGTCTACGTAGCAAACATTGCTAACTCCAACTTTGGACCCAAACCTCGAAGGGTCAACTGATACTGAACTATGCATGTAATAGGCTGGTTTATCTGAGAAAGCTCCCTTTGACCGGGTAAACTGGAGTAACTAGACGATGGTCGACTTCTCCAGGTAATGCATGACGTGCTTAGGTCGCAACACTTGCCAGCGGATTGTTTAGGCAGACCTGGGAAAAAAACTAAATTGTGGTAACGCAGGTGAGGTAGCCATGACTGTGGAGGTCCCGGCATATATATATATATATATATATATATATATATATATATATATATATATATATATATATATATATATGCAGAATAACATGCCTATATCCTAAGCTGCCTTACGGCTGCTGGCGGGGCTTGAGAGTTAGCCCCAAGGCACAACGGGACGAGTGAGTCCAGTAACCGATCGGTGAGCGCCCAACTGCCGTTGTTATATACCTTGTACATATATATATATATATATATATATATATATATATATATATATATATAGAAAAGATGAAATTCTTTGGGAAAAAATAGAAACTTTAATGCGTAAATTTTCGAGACTGGTCCCCCAGCTCGTCGTCAGACTACAGGCAGTGTACAGGAACAATTAATCAATTAACCGTGTTAAACAAAGGATTCTGAGATTGCCCAAAATCCGAACCAATAGGCTTTCAGTGTATTTCGTCATCCCGTCGTGATTGGTTGTGCGCGTTTGAATTTTTCTTTAACGATTTTGTATGTGGCATCCAAATCGATATGCCGGTTGATGCATGCCTCATCTGAGTGCATTGCTTCCAGGAATTCACGGCCTTTTCTGATTGGGCAGATGCAAACAATCCGTGTTTTCTCCCATGCAAATTTATGTCCGGTTTCCAGTGTATGCATAGCCACTTGGGATAAATGGTCTCGTCTTCTAACCGCAAACCCGCAATAAAGTCATCCCAGGGCTTCCAAGCCGCTTTCCGTTACGGCTATCAAATGCTTGAATTAATCATATCATCAACAAATCTTACAGAAGAAGAACAGTTTGCAATTCGCAGCAGTACTGTACATGCCTTGAATAACCGAAGTAAGCACTCAACATTATCTTGCGATGAAAGAAAAGCACTCAAGGCACTGAAACAAGAAAAAGATATCATCATTCTACCTGCTGATAAAGGAGGTGCAACCACCATCCTAAACAAAGAAGACTACACAGGGAAGATGCTTTCACTTTTAAAAGACGATTCAACTTACAAACCTTTGTCTGCAGACCCCACAAAATCCCAAAACTCGTGCATTGAAAAAGCACTAAAACGCCTTACGGGAAGGAAATTAATATCAGAAGTTCTTGCTAAATCCTTAAAACAGGAAGAACCCACCATTGCAAAAATATATGGTCTTCCAAAAATTCACAAAACTGGTATTCCACTGCGACCGATAGTCTCTTTAATCGGTGCACCGAATTATAAAATTTCAAAGTGGCTATTTCACCAGTTATATCCACTTACAAAGAACTCTGAATACTCCATTGAAGATTCAAAAAGTTTTCTAGACAAATTAAAAGGAATCACAGTTACATCTGACGAGGTAATGGTTTCATTCGATGTGGTCTCGCTCTTCACCTCGATCCCCCTTGATTTAGCGAGATCATGCACCGAAGAACTACTCCACGCCTACGTCACTGATGTACCTGCCGATGCATTACTCCAACTCCTAGACCTTTGTCTAGAAACCAATTTTTCCTTCTCCGGTCAATGCTATCAACAACTGAAAGGAGCCCCTATGGGGTCACCCATATCCGGCTTCCTGGCTGAAGCTGTAATGCAGAAATTGGAATCGATAGCTCTCCCTGGTGTAAAACCAAAATTGTGGTTGCGATACGTTGATGATACATTTGTCATCGTCAAGAAAGAACTATTAGATCCGCTCCACAAAATTATAAACTCAACATTTCCAGGAATTGAATTTACGTTCGAGACGGAAGCTGATGGACAACTCCCATTTATGGATGTCCTCGTACATCGGAAAACTGATGGATCACTCCACACCTCAGTTTACCGCAAAGAAACATATTCTGAGGTCATCCTACACTTTGAGAGTAATCATCCTATCTCTCACAAAAGGAGTTCTGTCTACAGTCTCCTAAATCGAGCCAAAACACACTGCTCTGATGAAGAAAGTTATCGAGCAGAAATGAAATACCTATTTAACTTGTTCTCTAAAAATGGATACCCCCGTGACTTCGTGTATCGATGTCTAAAAACAACAAGAATCCAAAGAGAAAGGTATTTCAAAACACCACGGCCACCCAGGCACCCAAAACAATGACCTGGCGAACTCTCCCATACATTAAAAATGTATCTGAGCTTGTCGAAAGACAGCTTAAAAAACACCAGATACAAGTAGCACACCACCCTACATCTACTTTACGCTCACAGCTTGTACACCCTAAGGACAGGGTTAGCTACCTTGATAAAAAGGTGTTGTCTACAAAAATTCCATGTTCCAGTTGTAATGCCGTTTATTGTGGCCAAACTGGGAAATCTGTCTCAACCCGTCTACACGAACATCAGTTGGCGGTTAGAAGACGAGACCATTTATCCCAAGTGGCTATGCATACACTGGAAACCGGACATAAATTTGCATGGGAGAAAACACGGATTGTTGGCATCTGCCCAATCAGAAAAGGCCGTGAATTCCTGGAAGCAATGCACTCAGATGAGACATGCATCAACCGGCATATCGATTTGGATGCCACATACAAAATCGTTAAAGAAAAATTCAAACGCGCACAACCAATCACGACGGGATGACGAAATACACTGAAAGCCTATTGGTTCGGATTTTGGGCAATCTCAGAATCCTTTGTTTAACACGGTTAATTGATTAATTGTTCCTGTACACTGCCTGTAGTCTGACGACGAGCTGGGGGACCAGTCTCGAAAATTTACGCATTAAAGTTTCTATTTTTTCCCAAAGAATTTCATCTTTTCTATTGAATATCTTGGGATGCCTGTTTTTCAATATATATATATATATATAAACCAGTACATATACCTTGTACTCGAAACTGTTTCACGCTAAATGCAATTGTTAATTAACTACTTGACCTATATTTAATAATAATGTCAGGCTCTTGTCCTTTATAGGTGACAGTAGGGAAATTTAGGGCATTCATCATACATAGAAGCCAAATAACCAGTCACATTAAAAGTAAGTAAAAAATGGGAATGATACATAAATTATTTAATGACAATGCCCAGCTATACATGCATATATTTGTATCGAATACTAAGTACTTATTGCTCGAGAGACATAATATTTTGTGGTGGATAAAAATAGGCGGTAAAATACCTGTGTCAGACTTGTTGCTGTCGATTTTCTCAGTTTGAAATCTGATATCATTTTTGAGAAGACTTGAACTAAATGGATTGCCTTACGACTCTGTTTCGGTGGACTTGAACGTTAGATACTTCACTAATCCATCAATTTCGTTCAGGGCATGTGGAGTAAATGCAATAAAGCCACTTGGATGGATTGAACTTTGCCCAAGATTTTTTGGTGCCGCAGTTGCGAGAAAAGAAAAGGACTCGAGCTGCATTATACATAAATTTATCAAGTTAATATACTTCGGAAATTAATTCTTCAGACTGCTCCACGAGATCCATCCCGAGAAACAATTTTGCTTCATAATGTAGCTCTGTAGGAAGTTTTGATTTGATAAGACCCCATATTGTTTGTGGGGGTGACTTAATCGTACTATCGAACATAACGGTATTTAGTGTTGTCTTTTTCGGAATGTTGCGATTTGCGCAGTTGTTGAGCTTTGCTATGGCATAACATGTTTTCTAGGTAGTAAAACAAGCAATGGACTATAAAAGTCGCAAAATTCCTGAAGAAATTTGAGTAAGTTTTTTATCACTTAAAATTAAGGCAAGAGTTCACGTCCTGTCTTTTTCTCTACAGTCTTGACAATTTTAGCTGCTCGTTTAAAATTCATTCATTCTCGTAGGTATCTTGCTGGCATGGGAAATGCTCCTGCTCACGGCCCGACTATGCTAGAGAAAAATTCGCGGCCGTGGTCGGGATTTGAGTCACCAACCTCTTGATTAGCAACCGACGCTCTTGACCGCTCGGCCATGTCCGGGTACCCGGCAGACAGAAAAATAGCACATACTCCAATGATCTGTCCCACCTCTGTAAACAGTTTTCGATTTAATGTGGCGAAAAATTATCAGAAATGTTCAAGTTTTTCTCAGCTGACCAAGGAGAATAACCAAGCAGCAATATAGAATAAATCAATACACTACTGAACTTGACTACAAGTAAGATAAACCAATGAAGGGCTCGTGCGCTGTGATGGATGGCGAGAACTCACTAACGGAGTTTTGAGATTAGAAGGAAAACTTGATCTCTCCTCAGAAATAAAAGCAGTACTCATCAAACCTAAACAAATTAAATAATTGGAACACGACAAAAAAGGGCTGGAAAACATCAGCAATCTAGATTATAAACATCGCAAGGAAACGGTCAAGGTCAATGGATAAAATATTAAGCGAAATAAAAAGAGAAAAAGAACGAAGTCATGAAAACAAAACGCAGAGTCAGTTGAAATACAGGTGACTTAAAAGAAAATAAGCTAGTATGTAACCAGGTCATTCATTTGCCAACACTTGGTAAATCTGGGGCTCACAGAATCCGTCTGTACCAAATTCAATCAGCGATCGTCGGCCCCAGAAAAATTGACAAACAGTAATCGTTAGGTACTTCCTTCACCATGAAAGATCACCAGCAGCACGCCTCATGCATTTCAATTGGGCTAAAAGGGAACAGGTCATGGTAGCCCGTGAAGTAGTGACATGGAGGTGTTCAAACAGATGCCTGCGACTTATTGACAAACCTGGATGCCACCAACCCAAATTTAGGCTCCCAGGGAGCTATGCAAGCGAACGCAGTATCACAAAAACTTGCATTGCTTGAAAGATTCAGAGTGACGTCTGAAAATCAACCAAGTTGCTCACCGATTGAGACCAATTGGAACAAAGTAATAAAGGTAGGAACAAAGTTCGGCTGATGAAGAGAACTTGCAGACAAACTTAAATCGACTCCAGAAATGGTCAAATGACTGGCTCTTGCCCTTTAATGAGAGCAAGTACAACATAATACGAGTCGGGAAAAGCAATCCTTTGAACCGTACGGTTTACAGTCTGAATGGCATTCCACTGAAAGAAGTGGATGTCCAAAAGGACCTTGGAGTTTGGATCACGCCCTCGCTTAAACCCTCCCTACATTGCACAAAGGTAGCGAAGTCAGCCATGTCGATTCTGTACCTCGTTAAACGAGCTTTTGCAGACTTCACTACCGACTGCTTCACTAAAGTCTTCGGAACATTCGTGCGGCCACAGTTGGAGTCCGCTATCCAAGCTTGGAGACCCTGGGCGGCGAAGGACATCAACATCCTCGAAAAGGTCCAAAGGCGAGCAACCAAACTTGTCCTTGGACATGGCTCACAGCCTTATGAAACACGGCTGTCGAGTCTCAATCTCTTTCCCTTGCACTATAGACAGCTTCGGGGGACCTGATACTAACATTCCGCATACTACGCGTCCAGGACTGTTGTCTCGTCTCAGGGGATTTCTTCGAGTTTGCAAAAACAACGAACTTGAGAGGTCATCCTCTCAAATTACGTGTGACTGGAGCAAGGCTAGACACTCGGAAGTACTTCTTCTCCAAAAGAGTAGTCGAAGCTTGGAATAGTCTTCCTCTGAATGTTGTTATGTCGGACTCCTTGGAGGTTTTTAAGCGAAAGTTAGATCGATATAATGGTGCGAGCTACAACACTTACTGAAAGCTGCAAGTGTGACGTCAGAAAATAAGGCATTTATGATAATACTAGCTATATTTGAGTAACATTTCTTTATGTTTGTTATTTTCGTTTGAGGGCTTGCATTCTCCCATTATTCCCATGCTGGGGTCCTCGAGGTCTTCGCTGCTTAACTTATTTGCACACTTTGGTGACACCGTGAGTATTCGCATCAGCTGGACCTGGCAACCGTCGTCCATGAGGTGTATGCTCGTTCTCCCTTGGTTCGAACCGCAATGGACCGAGGATGATCTGGACATATATTTCCGCCTTTGAAATCCATCAACGGACTCTGCAATCAGCAAGGGAGAATCTGTTTGATTCATGTGACCTCCGAAATGCCCCCCGTTGGACCCCCCCTCCCAAGGGTGTTAGTTTTTTTCTCCTAAATATCACCGGGAGTTTTTTTCACTGTCTGCTCTTATTCAACTATGTTCCACTATGTTGGCCTCGCCAACCTATCGAGATACTATTTTTTTGAAACCACAACTCGCATATACAAAAAGGGAGTTCAAAGGTGACTCACCTACACCTCCCTCAAATATACTGATACTGATACTGAAAGGGTATGACTCAACCCTCCACCAATAAAAGAATGCAGGTTTTTCCTTGACAGATCACTTTGTCTTGTATTTCAGGAAGTCTCCGATGCTACTGATGAAACACCAAAAGAAGGGATATAACAGCATCTGTTGAAATTCCAAAATTTATTAAATGATACTCAAGAACCCGGCGTGGTAGTAGAAATCCCGAAGATTCTTTCAATTGGAGCTTCTCGTTAGAAATGAAACTAGAAGGTGCAATCAAGACCATTGAAAGTCGTCTTGGGAAGCAAACAGCAGGTAAATCTCCTGCTCTCTCGAAAGTGCAGACTAGGAAACAACCATCGCGGAGTGTTTTTCAGCTGGAATACGCTCCCATCAAGCGGATGAAAATGAGGACATTGGTAACAGAATCCAAAAACGTAAAACCGAGGGGAAAATGAATCTAAAATAGCGGACAACAAATCATAAAAATGGTGCACCCGATTTTATGAGCTCATCCGATGAAATGGACGGCAACCACGATTGTCAACAGCCCTACCTAAAGCCTATAGATTTAAACCCGAACCAAAGATTGGATATTTCTTGCGAAATATCCAGCAATGCTTGCCAGTTGCAAGAAACAACAAACAATCTCCAGGGATCGAGAGAACAAAATAAGATGACAATGATGCACACAAATGTACAGAGTCTATTCAATAAGTGGTTAATCTCAAACTAGCCGTGGATTACTGACAACCTAACTTCATAGCTTTAACTGAAACATGGTTAAATGAACAGATTAAAGACGTTGATGTCATGCTGGATGGAGTTAAGATTATCCACATGGATAGAAATGGAGGCCTGGGTAGGGGAATCGCAATGTGTGAAGGTGATGTTATTGGCTACATTCTGGATATGCCCTCACCAAACAGGAAAACGTTTTGTGAAATACTTAGTCGTCACTTGAAAGTCACAACCAAACCGAGCGTTGCCGTGCTATCGAGACCCCCAGGACGGTGGAAGGACACGGACGAAGCACTCATCGTGCAGGTAAATCAAATCTGTCGTAGCAAACACGTACGACAACTTGGAGATTTCAACTCCCCCAAAATCGATCATGAATCGAATGCACTGCTAGGGATCACAAAACTCATTCGAATGGAGATTAATTCAGATGGTAACTGACGCGTTCCTTACCCAACACGTCACAATAAACACGCTGTTCCGAAATGGGCAGCAGTCAAGCTTTTTGCATCTCATCCTTAGTAGAGACAATAATTGCATCCTTGAATTAAGTTCTCACACGCCCCTTGATGGAAGTGCTCATTTATCATTTTTCTGTACCGAAAATTCGAGCAGTCAGAGGGAGAAACGTATTTAAAAGTAATTATTCCAAAATAAAAGAACAACTGAATGAGATACACTGGAGCCCTGCACACCTACCTGACCCAAACGCAGCCTGATTTTTCTTTAGTAATTTATTCAGCAATTGGTAGAGAGCTATTGTCCACTTAAGAAGAAATCGTACGTCTCCCGATCTGAGTGGGTGACATCGGAAATAAAAAGGGATCTCAAGAAGAATAGGAAACTGTGGCGAACATACGCCAGACGTCAAAAATTGAAACAGTTTTCTACTTTTACGAAACAGTGAAATTGATATCAACAACTTCTGAGGAAAGAAAGATCAACCTTTGAGTAAGAAAGAGTCAAAAGCATACCATGAAACTCTATAAGGTTCTTTACTTACGCGCATAAGGTTAAACGAAATCGGGACTCCATTCATTTTCTAAAAGACTGTCAAGGAATCACGTTTGCATGGGGCAGAATCCCGGTTCCTAACAAAGACAGAGAGACTGCAAACAGACTGCACTTGTGTAAGACCTTTCCTGAGCTGAACTGCTATCATCCTTACAGGCGGCAGTTTTTTTCACCTGAATAACATAAATTTATGAAAAACACTTATAATAATATATATTTAGGAGTTTTTTTCACTGCTAGCCTGATCCCCACTGAATATTTCATCTAACAATGCCTGTAAAGGAGCATTTAATACTATTATTATTATTATTATTATTATTATTATTATTACTATTCACTTTGCCGATAAATAATTCGGACCAGATGACTTGGTTTTGTTGAGATTTTGCAATTCTAATTCCACGAGAGATTCCGGGAAGAGTATGTATTCAAGCACTGGACCGGCGACTTTAACATTACTGTTGTCGTTGTCAAGCTGAAGTTCCGGTTCATTAGTGAATACCGAGGCAAAGACCTGACCCAAGAGCTCGGCTTTCTCGCAACTTTCAACGGTTTCAGCACCATTGCCATCCATAAGTACTGCAACTGGGTCGTTGTTTTTTATTCAACTATTGATACAATGGAATAGAATTTTAGGCTTATTTTCAGCCTGTTGAATAATTCTTGATTCATAGCTCTTCCTTGCCTGACGAATCATTTTTTGACAGCATTTCTGCGGTGAAGAAATTCCTTGAGATGCTCTGCTGATCCTGTTTCTCTGAATACCTTCCATTTTTTATTCTTCTTCTTTGGGCTGATGAACGCCTCTGACCGCAGTAAGATTGAAAAAGTTCAGAGGGTTTTTACTCGAAGACTATTTTCTCTTCCTGGATCCACTATCTCTTATACGGATAGATGCCAGTTAGCAAACATTAAATTTCTGTGGGTTAGAAGACTCGAAGCCGGTCTCTGCTTCCTGTTTCGCGTAAACTCTAGCCCAAATCTCCCACGAATTAACGCTCTCACTCCGGTAGATCGACCACTCGTAATTCCTCCATGATCATTTCACTACCCCGTAGCTCCACAACTAACCGGTCTCAGTTTTTTGCCTCTAAATATTCTTTTATATGGAATAATCTTCCACTGCAAATGATGTTGTCGTCTACATTAGCTATTTTCAAAACCAAAGTACGCAAACATTTAACTTCGGAAGATAAAAAGTCCTTATTGTCTGTTTCCTTCCCAAACTCGCAACTTTTAGATTTGGAAAAGGGTCCTCCTGGTATTTGAGGCAGCTCCTTTGATATTATATTGGTCTCTTATTATATTTCCATCATCCTCTGCAGAGTCAATCTTTGCATTCACTTTTTCTTCCCCTCCTTTTAAACTAGCATTGCCAACTCTTGACAACCTTGATACTTTCCTCCGAATTTGCAACCCTGACGATAGTCTCCAGGTTCTATTGATGATCGAGGCGGGTTCTGATGGTTTCGCCTCGTTGGTGATGGACTACGCAGTCAGCAAGGTTGCATCTCAATGATGATCTCGTGACCTCTACTGTCCCCTCTTCGTTTCGACCATGGTCTACGATAAGTTCGTCCTCTCTCACCTCCACTGGTGTTTATAAACAGTAGCTCTGACTGCTATATTATCTCTCACCCAACAAGGAGAGTTCCGAACACTCATACGTTGTCAGCAACATCACAATACTATCCCATTGCATTTAGCTATTTTTTTAAATGAAGCAGTGTTTTTCTCCTATTTTTTTTAATTGGCGGCTCGCCGAACTCCGCCTCCAATTTAACCCTAGGAGTTTTTTTACTGCTTCTTTTCCAGTTCGCCGTATGTGCCAAAGATTGTTGACGTGTTTTGAAAAATTGCAAATCGTTTTGAATCGGATATGTTTACCATACTACTCATTTCTGCTATTCATATGGATGCTCACATAGTGCAGCAATTATCCACTTTGTATTTATTTAAACCATGTTAATAAGTTTGTAATGATGGGGCCCTCTGGGCCTTAAATATACAATTTATTTATTTATTTACTTAAGTTCTCGTGTTAACCAGGCAGGGCGACTAGTCTTTTTTCGCACCTTCACTGGACAAAAGCGTTCAATCAGATCGAGTGAAACCTTCTTAAACGATTTCCAGTCATCCTCTGGTTTTCCTTTGAGCAAACAGTCCCATTGCACGGACATCATTTCATTCTTCATCGCGTTAAAATCAGTCTTCCATATATTTCACTTGCCTTGCGTTCTCTTCTGGCGCTGAGAATAAAGGGAGTAATCCCACATCAGCGTACTATGGTCACTCATACCGAGGGGTGCAAAAGAATACACTTCATCAATGTTAGAGACGTCCTTCGTAAATACTAGGTTGAGGCAACTAGCTCTCTGGTTCTCTCTAAATCTCGATGGTATTTTAAATTTCTGTGCAAGTGATTGGTCAAGAGTGCGATCCATTAGCTTGTGGCTGAAGGAAGTTGGCCCACCATCAACAGTCAGACTTACCCAGTCTACTGTAGGTGCATTGAAATCTCCAGCAATAAGCACCTCCTGGTGAATTGCAACTTCCTTGAGCAAATGGAGGAGTGACTCATCCCTTATGGTTTCGCCGAGTGCAGAAGGGACTATTTTTGCTGTTTAAGCTTTTGAATAATCGTACATTTAATCCCCTTATCACTGTGAGGCAGCTTGACCATCCTCGGCGCAGCAGTCATCGCAATGTCTTTTTATTTCTTCCATTAGCTCGCACAGTTAAGTATCGACGGTTCTTTTCGGTAAACGCCATGGCCATGTGGAATAAACTTCCCCATAATATAAAAGTCCAATGGAGTTATTCTTTGTTTAAGATTACCATTACTAGTGTTTTGCATTCAGAACAGTTTCCAAGAATTCTGGGCGCCGACACGGTAGAATCTGTTTTCCTGTTCGATGGAGTGCGCGGCATCTGAACTCGATCCCAGGTGTTACCTTGAGGGATACGGCACCGTCTCTGCAGCCTGCACCCGTTGACTTCTTCGGCAGACAGTGAGCGACCGTACACGGATGCTTTCTTGCCTGAGGCAGAATCCCGGTTCCTAGCAAAGACAGAGAGACTGCATACAGACTGCAATTGTGTTAGCCCTTCCCTGATCTGAATTGCTATCATCCTTACAGGCGGCAGTTTTTTCTCCTGAATAACATAAAAATAGGAAAAACACTTATAATGATATATTTTCAGGAGTTTTTTTTTTCACTGCCAGCCTCTACCCACTGAATATTTCATCTGACAATGCCTGTAAACCGGTATTAAATACAACTATTATTATTATTATTATTAATAAATGAACCTATTCGTTCAAAACCACTTTTAAAAAACAATAAATTATAGGAAGAATATTCAGGAACGACTCAGCCGTTTGCAAAGGTCAAAGGTCCTGGATAACTTCAGATCTTCAAGGGGTTTTGCACTTTTGGTTCACTGAGCGGTTGTCAGTATTTCTTGGTGTAGAGGCTGTTTTTATCAAGTTGACGAAGGTGATAAACAAATTACAATTTGATGTCGTTTTGTGAGGTAATTCGGCACAAGAAAAATTCCCGAAAATTGCAAAGAGCAATTACGTTCGTGCAGTGGCACTTTTAATGTCAGAATCAGCACAAGCAAAATGTTAACGATTTTCAAACTGTCCAAGCCGGAGAACAAAAAGATACGTGGTTCCTTTGCACAAAAAAGATCAGCCTTTTAGTCAGAAATAGTCAAAGAAATACCAAGAAATTCGAAAAGGTTTTATGCTTACGTTAATAAGGCAAACCAAAATCGCGGCTGCATTCCTTGTCTTAAAGACAATCAGGGAAACAGGTTAACTGATAACTCGTGATAAGACCAGCCTCTTATCCAATTTCTTTATGTCCGTGTATACCGAGGAACCACCTTTTGACGAGGACGAATGCTACAGTACTGCCACATCTACAAACAAAATCAGCACGGTGTCGTTCCCAATGGACACAGTAAGAAAAAAACTCTGAAACAGCTACAGCCCACTAAATCACCTGGCCCAGATGGTATATCCGCAAAAGTTCTCAATGAACTCACAGACCAGCTGGCCTCTCCGCTCTCCAAGATATTTGAAAGTTCGATGGAGGCGGGGGCTCTGCCTACCGAGTGGAAGATAGCCAACATAACCCCCATCTATAAAGGAGGAGAGAGGACATCACCAAACAGTTTTCGACCAGTCAGCCTCACAAGTATCTGTTGGAAAATGATGGAGAAGATAATCAAAACGGAACTGATGAGGCATCTTGAAGAAAATAACTTGCTAAGTTCATATTAACAGGGATTTCGAAGTGGTCAATCCTGCCTCACAAACCTGCTCACATCCATGGAAAGTTGGACAAAATCATTAGAAATGGGTTTGTCAGTCGATGCGGTCTACATTGACTTTAGCAAAGCCTTGGACAGGGTTCCACACAAACGTCTGATCATTAAGCTCCGTCAAATGGGTGTGACTGGCAACCTTCTCAAATGGTTGGCCGACTTTCGCACAGACAGGCACCAGCGTGTTTGTATCGGAGACACCAAGTCTCACTGGGAAACCGTTCACAGTGGAGTTCCGCATGGCAGCGTTCTGGGTCCCATTTTGTTTCTGATTTACGTAAACGACTGCCTGGATTGTCTGACATGCGAGAAGGTAATATTCGCTGGCGATTTGAAGTTATGGAACTCGATTGAAAAACCGGAGGATGCGCGGAAATTACAACAAAACTTAGATCGCTTGCAAACATGGTGTGATGAGTGGCTGCTGAACCTTAATCTTAACAAATGCCAAATAATCCTACTGCGGTCTAGTTCCAGAAGGATGATTAGGTTTGAATACCAGTACTTCATCAGTGGTCACCAACTCCAGGAGGTAAATATTCTAAAGGACTTGGGTATATGGATAACACAAACTCTCAAACCATCGTCGCACTGTGCGAATATCGCAAAGAAAGCTATGTGTATTTTAGGCGCAATCAGGAGGTCTTTCGTTAATTTTGACGGAGAGCTTTTTGGGCGCGTGTTTGGAACATTTATCCGGCCGGTGTTGGAATATTGCGTTCAGGCGTGGCGCCCTTGGACGAAACATGACTACACTCTGCTGGAGAAAGTTCAACGGAGGGCAACTAAACTAGTCAGAGGATTGGAATGCTTGCCCTTTGAGGGCCGCCTAGCAAGACTTAAAGTTTTTCCTCTCTCTTATAGGCAATACAGAAATGATATGATCTTAGTCTTCAAACTGGTCAGAGGAGTGGATTGTGCTCTTCAGATGGCCAACCTTTTTGAATTGGCAAACATGACAAGTCTCCGAGGTCACCAATACAAACTGAAAAGAAATCACGCCAAACTTGAAAGTGCGGGCCAACTTCTTTTCCCAACGGGTGATTTAAGAATGGAACAAACTACCAGCATCAGTTGTTCAGGTTGAAAGCGTTGAAATGTTTAAAAGAAGACTTGATGCATTTTTACTTGATGAACATATATTTAGTCGACAGCAATGATCGATAGTATAAAACGACTATCGCCATGTAACATTGGCCTGTTTTGCTAGCGTCTATCTGTAAAAAGTGTTTTCAAAGGCTCTGCCTATCTCCCTTATATATACTGAATTATACTGAATTATATCTGCAAGCTTATTAAGGATAGATAGTGCATGGGTGTTTGAGTCTCCTACAGAAATTCCAATTGTTAGAGAATGAGATAAAAAACTTGAAACAAAAAATGGCCGATCTAAAAGAGAAGGTTCATTGTTCACCCAGAAAAAACACCCGTAAAAACCAGTATTCCACAAAAAGAAGTTACCTATGCAAACATAGCCTCCTCAAGAATACCTAATGTAGAGCTAAAGACATTGCGTCTAAAGAGCTCAGTAAATCAATAGACATTTCCTTTCATCGAAAGTGAGATCAAACCAGCTCATGCACCTTACTACTATCATCCAGCTCAGACAGAAGCCGTAATGCTTTGGATACACAAACGTATGCGGCAGCGTTGCTGGATGATACTCTCAGTGGTGTCGCACATGGCACCTTTCGCTCTCTTGGCACAAGTGCTCCGTTATGGTTAGTTGTGACAACCATCAGCCTCATCTTAGCATAGACGGTCATGACTTAAATGTGCCCGGGTTTATAACGGATCTGGGCATATCATATTCTAGTAGTCTTAATCTGTCAGAGCACTGCGCCCTGATTGTCTCTAAAGCACGCCAAACCACTGGGTTTATTCTCAGAAATTTTAAAACCCTCAATATTAGGACCAGCCTTTATAAAATGTATGTCAGATCTAGTCTGGAATACTGCTCGTTTCTATTTAGCCTTCTGCACGCGAGTGAACGGAGGAAGATAGAATCAGTCCAGCACTTCTTTACTAAAAGAGTTATTACTTCAGAGCACAGAAACCTGTCCTACCAACAACGCTGTGAGCTTACAAGCCTTGACCCGTTGTGGCTTCGTAGATTACAGAAGGGAATATTTTTACTGTTCAAGCTTTTAAACGGTTTTACCTTTAACCCCCTTACATCCCTGAGGCAGCTCGACCACTGTCGGCACACCAATCATAGAGATGTATTCTTATTTCTTCCTTTGGCACGCACCGTTAAATACCGTCAGTTTTTTTCGGTAAACGCTATAGCAATCTGGAATAAACTACCCAGAAGTATTAAAATTCAGCAAAACTATCCTTTGTTTACGAGAGCTGTCACTAGTTTTCTACATTCAGGACACCTTCCACGAATTTTGGGTGCTGAGTCTCTGGAAGCTCTCTTCCGTTCTGATGGCGTCCACGGACTCTGAATCCTATGCCGGACTTCATGCTGAAGGCAATATTGCTGGCTCTGCAGTCCGTAATCGGGTTATTCCTCAGTCTACAGCTAACAGCCACTCGCCGGCATACTTGCTGCTAGTACAGAAGACCAGATCTACAACACCGAAAGGAGAAGTACTACACTGTGCACCTGTGTCAACACCTCCATTTCCTAAACTTTAATCTGTACAACAAGCTGCAGTTTTTTCTCCTGAAAATACTTTAAAGAACGATCAGGAGTTTTTTTTCACTGTCAGCTTGATCCCCTACTGTATATATCCCTTTTGACCTTGCCTGTAAACTGGCAATTAATAAATAAATAAATAAAAGGGCGACGTTGAAAAGCTCGTCGAATTTGAAGGACCGAAGACAAAGGATTCGAAGCGGAAAAAGGGCCAGAAGATTTTACTAAAAATATGAGTTTTAATTCCGAACATATCTTGTTCTTACAGATAGATGCTCAGGTTGAATCCTCTGCTGTGGATACAGGAGCAGGTGCAGAAAAAATTGGCAAAGTTCCAAAAGGGATTTGCCATTAACTTTAGGAATCGTTGCTCGTACTGACGCAAATAACATCGTCGAACAAAGTAGTATTCTTCCTGATAATGATGCCCTATCAATAAATCAGAGCACCAAGTCACCAAACAGACATTTCGACCGAAAACGCAATCTAGTTATTTAAGAGGCTTCCGAGTCCACTTCTCTGATTGCAAAGGAAAGGATAGAACATGACCTCGGTCTGTTCCGAGCATAGTCAAATTCAATTCTTCAAGATGGCGAATGCGTTACCGTGCACAAAGCATTCAGTTTAGGGAAAGCGGGTGTTTCACATGAACTTTTATCACCGAGGCCTCTTTAAATAATTCTTGAAAATGATCTTCAGGCTTCATGATCCTAGAATGGAGAATGGCTCTCCGTAACTCACACAGATATGTGTTTTTTCAGCCGGAACCAAAAGCGGGAACCAGATTTAAAAAACTTGTATTATAATAGAAATTTTCCAATAATCGGGGAAGAAACCATTTTCGAAAAATACTGAGAGTAACTTTCTTAGTAAAGGTGGATAAAAGCCTGGATTTTTTCTGTGAGCCTCTGCAATAGCTCACGGAAAAAGTTTTGATCGGTGATTGAGAATATGCTATGCCAATCTATAGTTCTTACGAAATTATTTATTATTTCATGGTTTGTGTTAGCAAAGTCGAGGTTATTGCATTTAACTCAGGTTTCGTAAGAAGGGGGACTGGAAAACAACAGTGAATTATTGCGTGATCACTTGTGAATAGATCATGAGGGAAATTCATGAAGAGAGGGTAGACATCATTTGTAAGAATGAAATCTAAAATGTTGCCATTTCTAGTAACTGATCTGACCAGTTGGGACATGTTTGAAAAGTTAATAGTATCGAACAATTTCTGATGTTAAGGCGGAGAGGAATTTGCATGCCAGTCAATGTCTGGCAGATTGAAATCGCCTACCTTATGATTACTGTTTTTCGACTTTTCAGAGACCGTCGATCGCTGATTTACTTTTAAGCAGTCGGATTCTATGTGCACCATATTTCCTGAACCTGGGGAAATGCAAGAAATAATTTCCTCCTCGCCTATTTTCTTTCTGGTCATCTGTATTTCAACTGACTCAGAGGTTTGTTCTAATGACTTCGTTCTTTTTCTCTTTTTGGTTTCGCTTAATGTTGGGTCTATTGACCTCTACCATTTTCTTGCGATGATTATGTTCTAGCTTGCTGATGTTTTTCAGCTCATTTGCATTGTGTTTCGGCGAATTAATTTTGTTATGTTTGATGAGGACTGCTATTATTTCCGATAGGAGATCGAGGTCTCCTTCTTGTCTCAAAACTCTGGTAGTGAGTCTTTGGCATCCATCACAGTGTGCCAGCCCTTCACTGTTTAGCTTAGTTTTGGTAATGTTCAGTAGTGCACTGCTTTCTTCAATATTTCTGCTTTGTGGTTCTTCTCGGTCTGCTGAGAGTGACTTGAGTATTTTTGGTAAGTTTTTGTTACATGAAATCGAAAATGGTTAACAAAGGTAGGAGAGATATACTATTTTTTTGTCTGCTGGCTTCCCGAGCGTGTCCGAGCGGTCAAGAACATCGGTCACTAATTGAGATGTTAGTGGTTCGAATCCCGACCGAAGTGGTGAATAATTTTCTCACGTGGTCGGGTCGTGAACATTTGCATTTCCCATGCCAGCAAGATGCCTACGAGGATGCATTAAGTTTTAACGAGCAGCTTAAATTATCAAGCGAAGTGCTTTTCCGAACCGAATTCACTATCGAAGGTTAATACGAAGCAAAGAACGATGCAGCCTTTGAAGTGAGTTTGCCAGTGGTTCTCCGTTTCTTTCTGATGTCGACAACATTCCTGGCGAGAGACTGTTTTCTGAAGCTCGTAGGAGGCAGGATCCAAATGAAGCCGAGTTAGCTTATTTTTCAAGATTCCGATATCAATGTTTGTGTGCCTGAATATCACAATGTCTATAAACAATTATAGGCTGATCCTGATAAACAGACAAAATGTGATCCAATGACAACTTATTTCGTTGAGTCCTGACTTTGGGTACAGATTATTGGCCAAAAATCAAAAGCTTGGAGACGAGCAAATTTCAAACGGAAGTTCGTGGACGCCGCAATAACAACAATATGAGCAATAAATGCGCCTATTCGTTCAAAACCGCTTTAAAAAAACAATAAATGATAGGAAGGATATTCAGGAATGACTCAACCGGTTGCAAAGGTCAAAGGTCCTGGATAACTTCAGATCTTCAAGGGGTTTTGCACTTTTGGTGCACTGAGCGGTTGTCAGTATTTATTGGTGTAGAGGCTATTTTATCAAAACAACGAAGGTGATAAACAAATTCAAATTTGATGTCGTTTTGTGAGGAAATTCAACACAGGAAAAATTCCCGAAAATTCCATAGAGAAATTACGTACGTGCAGTTGGAGCGTTCATGTCAGGATCAGAACTAACGAAGTGTTAACGGTTTTCAAACTGTGCAAGCCGGAGAACAAATGATATACGTGGTTCCTATGCACACGATAACCTTATATCATTAGAAGCGTTTTTCCTATATTTGTTATTCAGGCGAAAAAACTGACGCCTGTAAGGCTGATAGCAGTTCAGATCAGGGAAAGGCGAACACAAGTGCAGTCTTTTTGCAGACTCTCTGTCTTTGGGGCATATGGGGCATAACCTTTACACTCAACCCATGTACTCTAGCACCTACACACAACCCATACACTCTTACCCATGCACTTAAATCCCATCACCCACTCAACACATACACTCTTACCCATTCACTCATTTCTCATCATACACATCACCATACCTTCAAACAGTTACACACTTCCCTTCTATTAACACATCGCACAATCAAAACAGTTTTGGAAATCAGTTTTTTACACAACAGCTGGCCTTTTCCCTATCCGACATTCTAAGTATCGTCATTATTTATGCGAGATCGATAGTACATAAAATACCACAACTTAGGACATTCCTTGAAGCCTATAATCCAGATATAGTTTGTTTAAAGGAAACATGGGTAAATGAATTAACATAGAATGCTTCGCTATTTGTCCCAAACTACAATTTCTATCGACAAGACCGCATTAATAAACGAGGCGGCGGCTGTATGATATGCATCAAAACTACCATTGAACAAATTGGTTTCGATGTTTAACACGAAACGTTCCCTGGCAAAGCATGCTTTGCCACAGTAAAATCCCTGTCGCACAAAAATATACTTATCAGATGTCTCTACACTCCTGTAGAATGTAGTAATGATGACACTGGCCTAACCGATCTAATAGATACCATATCAAATATTCAATTTGAATATAAAATAATCGCAGGCGATCTAAACCATCCTGAAATAAACTTGGCTAAACTATCAGCCCCCACCAGACATGATGAACTGCTATCATAAATTGTGTTGCATAACTGGACACAAATAATCAATAAACCGACCCGAGAACACAAGATCCTAAACATTATTCTGACAAATGATAGCTGGCCCCTACATACACATTACGACAGCATAACCTTTGAAAGTGATCACAAGGCAATAATAAAAATGCTCCCTCTAAACATAAAAATAAAATCAGATTCTAGTTACATTTACATAAATCCAAAATAACTCGACATTGACTACATGAACATCTATGTAAGGTCACTAGACTGGAGTTCATATCTTCTAACGACATTCCTGACGGAAGCTGTTAACTTTTTATAGTCTACCATTTTTATAATTCAAGATACCTTAAAAGATGAGAGATCACCGTATAAGTCACAAATTCCTAACTTCCTTTCCAAGAGACTAAAAAAACTAAAAAAACAACTTTATGATCCCTCAGTTAGTTATTTATCCACACTCAGACGAATAAGGGAAATTCATAACCTAGTTGAAAAAATGGTAAAAAATAAGAACATAGCAGCGGAACGCCGGGCAATAGAGTCCTCCGAAAAAACAGCCCAAATCTTTCGGAAACAAATGAACACTTATCGAAAACCAGGTTTCAAACTCATGATCGATGACGCAGGACAAGTAATAACGGACGATAACCAACTAGCAAATTTATTCAATAAGTACTTCTCAGCCAACTATTTAGTTGAGAAAGAGCCGATACCCCAACCAACAGACATGGCAGCATTTACCCTCAATTAGATCTGTTTTAGCGAAGAAACCGTCAAAAAAAACAATCAAACAACTTTCTAATTCCACCTCTTATGGAACGGATAAAATCCCACCTTGCATACTGAAGCATATGATATATTCTCCGGTTCTACTGTCTAGTCTATTTTCCTTACTTCAGTCGAATGGTTTATCCAGAAATCTGGAAATACTCAAGCATTAGACCAATATTTAAAAACGGGAACCGATCTGATACAAAAAGCTATCGTGGTGTTCACCGAACAGCGGTGATAAAAAAATCTTAGACAGAATAATGTCGAACCAAATGCTAAACTATCTAACAAACGCTTACCTCATACCTTCCTCTCAACATGCTTTCTTACCTAAAAAGTCATATCATTCCTGTCATCTCACCTTTGATATATACTTTGACTTAAAAAAGCGTTCGAAAAAGTCTCCATAAAAGGCTAATAGCAAAGCTAATAAGTCCTGGGATTAGGTCTCCCCTTCTTGACTTTCTAAAATCTTACCTTCAAAACCAATATCAGGTAGTAAACATTTGAAATATGGTCTCAGAACCATCTCATGTTAGAAGTGGAGTACTTCAGGGAACTATCCTATATCCCTCCTATTTCGTATATACATTCACGACTTATCCTCTATCCTCTATCCGTCAGTTTTTTTCGGTAAATGCTATAGCAATCTGGAATAAACTACCCAGAAGTATTAAAATTCAGCAAAACTATCCTTTGTTTACGAGAGCTGTCACTAGTTTTCTACATTCAGGACACCTTCCGCAAATTTTGGGTGCTGATTCTCTGGAAGCTCTTTTCCGTTCTGATGGCGTCGACGGACTCTGAATCCTATGCCGGACTTCATGCTGAAGGCAATATTGCTGGCTCTGCAGTCCGTAATCGGGTTATTCCTCAGTCTACAGCTAGCAGCCGCTCGCCGGCATACTTGCTGCTAGTACAGAAGACCAGATCCACAACACCGAAAGGAGAAGTACTACACTGTGCACCTGTGTCAACACTTCCCTGTCCTAAACTTTAATCTGTTCAACAAGCTGCAGTTTTTTCTCCTGAAAATACCTTAAAGAACGATCAGGAGTTTTTTTTCACTGTCAGCTGGACCCCTTACTGTATATATCCCTTTTGACCTTGCCTGTAAACTGGCAATAAATAAAATAATAATAATAATAATAAATGTCAGCTAAAAACGTTTTATATGCGGACGACTTAAAACTTGCATATAGCTAGCATACAGTAACCAGTATGCATAGACCGATTGGAAATGATATAAAAAACGAAACGAATGGAGTATTCAATGGCAAAATGCCATTCTCGCCAAGTAAATATCATCTCCTGATTTTCAATCCACAAAAATTCCTCCCATAATTTTCATCGATCAGGAAATAACGGAGACACCAGCAATAAAATGCTTAGGTCTTAGCTATACAAATACTCTTGATTAATCCTTCCAACGTTTAGCAAATGTCACCGAAATACATTCGATTATGTGGAAAGGAAGGCTTTGGAAGAAATTTTGCCGATCCAATGAAAATTTAGCCTTGCAAGCATACAAAACTCAAAGGAACAAGGTTAAAAGCTTCATCTTCCAAAGCCGACGGGATTACGAGAGGGATTTGCTCCAGAGAGCAGTTCACAATCCCAAATTACTCTACAGCTATGTGAGAAAAAGCACACGTAACAGGAACCCGATTCCTGTTATGAGAAACGATGACGGTTTCGAGATATCAGAAAATAAAAACAAAGCTGAACACTTTTCCCAGTTCTTTCAGTCGGTTTTCACTAGAGAAGCTGTTTTTAATCCATCAAGTTACGAGACTACAGGAGTGCCACTTATTCAGGATATGCTCTTTCAAGAAGCGGCGGTCTTTGAAGAACTAAAAAGTCTGAAGGCATGCAAATCCCCTGGCCCCGACGAGATTCCAGCAAAGCTACTCCTCGAACTTGCTCGAAAGCTGGCGAAACCGCTATCGTTGCTGTGCCAGAAATCGTTCGATACGGGAATTCTTCCTACCAACTGAAAAACAGCCCACATCGCACCGCTTCACAAAAGTGGTAGTCGTGCATTTGCTACAAATTACAGGCCTGTCAGCCTGAACTTAATCTGTTGCAAGGTTATGGAGAAGGTTGTCAAAAAGGAATTGATGATTTATTTAGAAACCCGTAACCTCTTATCGACTGCACAATACGGCTTTCGTAGGGGAAGATCGTGTGTTACGAACTTACTTTATACGATGCAAAGCTGGACAAAAGCACTCGATGCAAAAGACACTGTGCATGTGGCCTAAATTGATTTCCAGAAGGCCTTCGATAGTGTTCCACACCAGCTCCTCCTTCAAAAGTTGAAAATGTTCGGTATTGGCGGCAAACTTCTTACGTGGATCAAGAATTTTCTCGTCGGTCGTTCCAAAGTGGTCTGTGTAGGCGGATCGCGATCAAAGCGCACAGTCATCAAGAGTGGAGTCCCACAAGGTTCAGTGCTCAGACCGATCCTATTTCTCTTGTTCATTAATGATTGTGTACAGAAATTGGACTGTAACTTTGCTATGTTTGCGGACGATATAAAAATCTGGAAAGTTATCCACAATGCTGCTGATGCAGACAATTTCCAAGAAAATCTTCGTCGATTGGACGAGTGGTCCCGCAAATGGCTCTTGTCCTTCAACTCAAACGAATGCACCCTGCTACGTCTGGGAAATCGAAATCAGGTTACTGATATGCGACCCTACTATTTGAATGGTTTGCAACTCCGAGAAGCACACACACAGAAGGATCTTGGAGTTTGGATGAAAGACAACCTGAAGCCTTCTACGCAATGTTCCAAGGCAGCTAAATCCGCCAATTCAATACTGTACGCTATCAAGCGGGCATTTAAAGTTTTCGATGAAGACTGCTTTTCTAAAGTCTAAGGTACGTTTCCAAGGCCACATCTTGAATATGCGATCCAAGCCTGGCGACCGTGGACCCAACAGGACTACAACATGCTCGAAAGGGTGCAGCGGCGAGCCACAAAAATTAGTAAGAGGTCAAGCTGAACTGCCATATGAGATTCGTCTAAATAACCTAAAGCTCTATCCTCTAAGTTATAGGCAGTTCCGCGGAGACTTGATACAAACCTTCCGTATCGTGCGTGGAATGGATTGCGTCCTCCTATGTGATGATTTTTCCAACTTGCCACTTCGAAAAATCTCCGAGGTCATCCATTCAAACTAAGTGTGCCCCAAGTAAGATTGGATGTAAGGAAGTATTTTTTCACCAACCGTGTCGTGGAACCGTGGAATAACCTACCTGAGGCGATTGTTATGTCCCAGTCTGTGTATACATTCAAACATCGGCTTGACGTACATATGTTACAGCACCACGAAGACTATGTGACTACTTAACCTTAACAATATCAGTGTACCACGTAAACCTGCCTGCATTCACTTGAATGTTACTTCTTTAATTTGCTTCTTATTCTTGCTACTTTTATGTAAAAAATAGGGATTTTAAAGACATAAGCCTATTTTCCTCAAATACACTGAACTGAACTGAAATTTGTAAAATGTTTGCCTCAATTGCCCGTAAAACATCACCACCCATTTTATAAAATGTGCGTTTACCTCGCCTGGATTACTGCTCAATATTCTTTGGCATAATGCCCTCAGACGGCTGAAAGAAACTGGAAGGCATTCAAAGATGCTTTACCAGATCCTTATCCAAACGGGATGGTATCCAAGACGGAACTATACAATAGATCTGGTCTTCAAACCATCTTGATCAGAAGACTCAAAAATGGTCTCAGTTTTCTATTCAAAATAACAAATGACCAAGATATTCTCAGAATGAATTTACTAACAAATCAAAATGGTCATCGAGACAATAGAAATAACGAAAATATTATAAACATTCATAAATTCAAAAAGGCCCAACGATCCATAAGATACACAACAATATGGAATGCCCTGCCAAGTTTTATTAGAAATAGTCGAACCCTACTAGAATTTAAAATAAAAATCAAATGCTATCTGCTAAATAATACCAAACATCTATTTTTGAATAAGGTAGGACATTTTCAACTCAGTTCTTTAACATGGAATTCGGGCCGAAAGGGCTCTGATAACGCCAACTTCGGGAATCACGCGTTTTACGATGCGGTGGTTACTATTGGTAATAGCTACTGTAACGAACCACAGTTCCGACCGAATTGTTTGAATGGGCTGGGAGCACTTTTCGCGCGGATCCCGGATGGGGACGGAGTGATGAAATGTCGGTGAAGATGCCAGTGCCCCCTTCCAATCTCGAACGCTGACCCCCTTCCCCATGAGTATCGTTGCCGCTTATCGTAATCCTCCGCATCCCCTCGTCCCGACCCTGCAGTTGCCCACAGCGTTGCACTCCCCACCGGTTATCCAACAGACATGACATAATTCCTCTCACTCCAAAAGGGACATCGCTTCATGTAACGCTCCTTTCTTTATTTTCGTTTGTGCCCTTTCATGCATTTATATCCTTCTGAATAGTAGAATCCATTTCCAGCATTTCTGCCGTTCCTTCTAAAGACTGTTGCGTTTGAGTGATCGGCATGGCGCTTAGAGACCCTGTTCAATACGTGCATCGTCTAATAACGACTACAGGTGCAAACCTCGAAGTCTTCGGCCGCTACATTACTTCAATTCTGAATCCTCCCGATGAGCTGCCGTATCTGCAAATCCAAACGTACTTTGCGTAATCTTCTGATGACGGCGATAGCCATTTCACTAGAACTGGATACTCAGGCCAGAATCTCCCACGAGTAGTTATTTCCCGTCCTTTCATGAACCTTCTACGACGTCCTGAAGAACTTAATCATCTGGTAAACCTTCTGGTTATGGGCAAGCTATAGATGGTGGTAAGTGACCTACAAGACTCATAAATACCTATCCTCTGGCTATGCGCATGGGCTCTCACTTTAATAATTTATATATCCATTATCTAAAAGCAGCTTTTTTCTATTGTTAAAACTTATTTAAAAAATTATGATAATTTTACATTTACAAATGTTTTTTTTGGATAGAGTCTTTATTTTTATATATAATGTTATAATTGTTAAACAATTTGCTTTAAAACTAACTTGCAAAACTTATTATTTTTATTTCTGTCTGTTAGTAGTATATTTTTGCCGTTTTAAACATCATTTATGCTCTACGTTATTCGAATACGCAACAAGCCACATACCTAGGTTTTGATATAGCTTTATGAAACGAATGGTACTAGCTGTTTCATACAGCTAGATCAAACATAATCAACACTTTGTTAAATAATACAAATATGAAGACTGTAGGACTGCATTGAAAGTTTATAACCGTTGAACTATTCTTGCTCCTAATCTATTTTCACCTTTTTAGCAATCAGTCAACTAAGTCTAATTAGCCGGCAGACCCCACACCATAATCTACTGCGCTCGCATCTGATTTGAAGTACATATCCCTTCAAATCGACCGCAGACGTTTCTACCTCTTTCGAATGAATACTCTCGAACGTCAATAACAGACTAGTCTAAACTTTAATCATTCTTACCCTAATACATTCGTCCCCATTCGGTATAGCTGCTTTAACTTCAAATTTGGCTACTTCTTAATCTTGGAAAACAGTTTTTTTACTTAAAACAAACACTTCATTTCTAACACTGCTTTTTAAACAAACAAACAAACCAAAGCTAAAGTGGTTAATGAAAAGAGGAGTTTGTTTTAGGTTTTTTCATGTGTTCTAAGGATTTGAAGGCACCCAAACAGTGCCAAATCAATAAACCTATTTATTTGTTAGGAACCGGGATTCTGCCCAAGGCAAAAGTGCATCCGTGGACGGTTGCTCATTGTCTGCCGAAGAAGTCAACGAGTGCAGGCTGCAGAGACGGTGCCGTATCCCTCAAGTTAAAACCTGAGATCGGGTTCGTTTTTAAAAGCTAAGTGAAAGTTCTATTTTTTTCAGAATTTCCTTATCCAAAGCTTTAATTACTTACTGATTTTTTGATAAAAACTTTGCACTTTAAACACTCTATCAACTGCTTATACCTGTGGTGCTCGTCCACTTATACAGGCGTGAACATTTAGAGTCAACGCTTTCAACCGATATAGCCTCGTTATTAGTCAGGTGGATCTGTTATACTAAGAAGTTTCTCAAGCACGTATAAAGGTCCTTAGTTAAAATTTTGGAAAAAAAAATTTGTCGCAGAATATTATTCGCCTGATTTTTTCCTAAGTTTGACCAAATTAAAGCCTCCTAGCAAAAATGAGAACGAAAATCTCGGCTCGTCGCAAGCTCTCAGCCATTCCACGGAAGCGTTGCTTGGTTGCATCAAGTAGTCACAGCAGTGATATGCATATGCAACCAATCGTTAAAGCTAAGCAGCTTGATCTCTGTGCTTTACAAAATTGTAATGATTTTATGTTAAAGTTTGGATCAGTTCTCTCTATACTGGGGAACTAATTCGACGGCGACATCTCTGCTCTTCCCTCTCAGGAATGTCAGCGTCTGGATTAACTCGTCCATTTGGTTGCCAGTGAAACATCAGACCGACAGAAACGAAATTATAATTTTCTTTTAAAAAATGTTTCACGGGACAGACGACCCATTGACGTTGCCGTAGACTTCCTGTACTCGTGCGGTTTCAACTACAAAATAGCGGAAGCCAAACGCCTCTCCTCACGTAGCAAAAATCCACCTATATAAGTCACCCTTTTTTCACCAATCGAGGTGGACTCCATTTTTGCACAACGAGGTCGCATTTCTCGGTATCTAGAAGATGCAAAATGTTTCCTTTGTCGGGATCTTACACCGATGGAGCGAAGGAATGTGGCTCCCCTCTTGCATAGGTCTTCGGCCTCTCAATCCATTATCCATAAGTCTGGTCATGGCTATGCAAACCATAAAGAGACGATACAGCAATCTCCTATAGTGCCCGGTTCAAAAACCTCCTTAACTTTCTTTCCCGCTCTTCTTTCAATGAATCCATTAACGCCTTCTTCCTCGCGAATAGGAATTTCAAACGCAGTAGCTATCAGCCATGTCGTTAGCCCACCTTTAATGTCAGTAACTCCATCTAAAGTGCCAAGACCGACTGCTTCTCCGTTTCAACGTCGTTTTCCTTGTATTCCTACTGTTGACTTAGTCAACAAAACTGGGTCAAGTCCACCTCGTTCCCATTCCACGCTATTCACTCCGGTCTCAGCTGTCTAATCTAATAAACTTATCAAAAACGTGGGCAAGTCAAAGTATTCTCCAAACTTTAGTTCCAAAAAGAAAAACGTTATTAAAGTTGGGAAACCTCCTAACCCTCCAGCATCTACCATACATACCCAAAATTTCCTTAGCAATTATTCCAACCAATCAACTTTTCAGGCTGCCCCATTATTTAACCCTACCCCTCACGGTACCAGTTTTCCAAAATAATTTGTTCCGTTTTCAAATCTTATTCTCCCCCCATATTATTCCAGTATTCCTCAAAATCCTATTTTAAGGCCTCCTATTTTCGCTAATGCAGAAAATAGCCTTCCTCTCAATGGATACCACCCAAATATCTTTCTCTACAATAATCCTAATTTAGTTAGCAGTAACAGCTTAGCTAATTGTAGACAGCAGCCATTTTATTTTCCGCCAGCACCTTCCTATCTACAGTTTACTTCCCCACCACCAAGTCTTCCTTTTTTATAAGTAACGATTACCCTTGTTTGGATACTCGAACTACGCTAGATGTCATATTACTTAATGCTAGATCTGTTTTAAATAAGATGGCGCAACTGAGAGCCATTGCTTTCGAGTTAATGCCCGATGTTTTATGTGTAACTGAATCTTGGACCCATCCCTTAATTTCCGACTCTTTGCTTGTCATAGACCAGTACGATCTCTACCGTCAAGACCGCATTAGTAAGTGTGGTGGTGGTTGTCTTCTCATTATTTAATCTTCATTTAAGCACTTCCCTTTTTATCTAGATGTTACGCCATTCTCTGGTAATTACTGCTTCGCATCCATTATCCTGTCGCCCCGGCAAAAGGCGATTCTTGGATGTATTTACAACCCGCCTAATTCATCATCCGATGATGATGCAAACTTTGTGAAATTTTTAAATTGATTTCGAAGTCCAATTTTAACATTAAAATAATCGCTGGGGACTTTAATTTTCCTGAAATTGACTGGATTTCAAAATCTTGTCCACCCAGATTTCAGCCTTTCCTCGAAACCCTTAATTTTTCTAATTGGTCCCAGCTTGTCCGTTATTCAACGAGAGACGAGCATATTTTAGACCTGATTTTCACAAACGACATTGCTCCCCTCTTCGTTGATTTTAAGCAGGGTCTCTTTCAAAGTGACCATACACTAATTCAATGTTGCCTTCCGATTGTTTCATCGAAAAAGGTTAGTGCCGTTCGTACCTACCATGCTTTTGACCTCGCAGATATGAGCTTAATTAGTAAATTTTTGGACTCATTGGACTGGCAGAATCTCTCCTCCATGAGCGACGCAGCAAGTAGTTGTGACTTCGTGTCAGTCGTTTCAAATAACATCCTGGAGCTTGTGCCAACCAAAATAGTCAAGCCCTACGTCTCGGAATCCTCCGTTCCTCACTTTCTTTTGCCACGACTAAAGAAATTGAAGAAGCAGTTGAAAGATCAATATACTAGTTCATTATCTGTACATCTAAGGATCACAGAGATTTTGAATTACCCTCTAAGATTCGTCTTGCACGTGACAGACAGAGGGAATTTTGCGCTTTCAGTGAGCCAAACTCTGCAAAATCTGTTGCTCAACTGTTCCGCCGTCGATCCTCTTCTAAACGAGGTTATGAAATTCCTCCATTACTAAATGAAGACAAGAACTCCGTTCTGGAAGACTCTGACAATGCAGAATTGTTTAGTGCGTTCTTTGCTTATCATCTTACGATGGAATCTGAACCGGTTCCGACGTTTCAGGCATCCTCATTGAATGTTATCAGCACTATTGATTTCTCCTTAGAAATAATTCGTAAGCAAATAATTCGTCTAAAAAACTCGCATTCTTCGGGAACTGACGGTTTTTCCAAACTCAGTTATTAAGAGAGTGCCGAGCTTTCCCCGATTGCTTAGCCATGTATTCTCAGTTTATCTTTTAAACGGATTCTTTCCTGACTCATGGAAGACATCTATTATTCTTCCTGTCTTCAAGTCGGGATCTCGTTTGGACGTAAATAATTATCGAGGCGTTCACAAAACCCCGGCTCTCGTAAAACTTCTAGAAGAACATTTTTTTAAAAATCAAATTCTCGACTTTTGCCTAGAAAATAAGCTTTAAAGTGACTCGCAATATGGTTTTCTACCTGGGAGATCATGCGAAGTGTGTCACTTAGCTTTTCTTAACCTCGTCACTTCCCTTCGTAACGAGCAACAGTCAGTGGTTGTGATATACTTTGACCTGAGCAAAGCCTCTGACAAGGTACCGCACATACGTCTTCTAGTGAAACTGGAAGCCCTCGGCATCCGGCCTCCTCTCCTTGACTTCATTGGTTCCTACTTGTCTAACCGCAGCCAGAAGGTCTTAGTAGGTAATAGCTATTCGACGCCTCAGCCGATCACGAGTGGCGTTCTCCAAGGCACGGTTCTAGGTCCCCTGCTCTTCATTCTGTACATTAACAAACTTTCAGCTTTACTCACAAATTCACAAAATTTCGTTTACGCTAATGATCTCAAGTGCATTTATTCATTTTCTAAAGACACTGCTAATAGTTGCGTTGAAAAAATCAACACTGATCTACTTATGCTCTCACGTTGGAGCTGTACTTGGCAGATGGAATTTTCTCCATCCAAGAGCAGTTTCATGTGTTTTGGCCCTGCAAAGCTTCCTGGACCCCTAGTATTTCAAAAATAGTACACTTTTAGAACGATCAACCATAAAAGACTAAGGTCTAAGTTACACGAATAAGCTAGCATTATCGCCTCATGCAGATCGAATTTCTGCAAAGGCTGCACAGATATGTGGTTTTATATCACATAATTTCTATCTTCCGGAAATAAAGTTAAACCTATACCGCATGTTTGTTCTTCCTATCCTCGAATACTGCTGTCCCCTGTTTGGGCTGATGAACGCCTCTGACCGCAGTAAGATTGAAAAAGTTCAGAGGGATTTTACTCGAAGACTATTTTCTCTTCCTTGATCCAGTATCTCCTATACGGATAGATGCCAGTTAGCAAACATTACATTTCTGTGGGTTAGAAGACTCGAAGCCGGTCTCTGCTTCCTGTTTCGCGTTAACTCTAGCCCAAATCTCCCACGAATTAACGCTCTCACTCCGGTAAATCGACCCTATGCCACTCGTAATTCCTCCATGATCATTTCACCACCCCTTAGCTCCACAACTAACCGGTCTCAGTTTTTTGCCTCCAAATATGCTTTCATATGGAATAATCTACCACTACAAATTAGGTTGTCGTCTACATTAGCTATTTTCAAAACCAAATTTCGCAAACATTTAACTTCGGAAGATATAAAGTCCTTATTGTCTGTTTCTTTCCCAAACTCGCAACTTTTGGATTTTGAAAAGGGTCCTCCTGGTATTTGAGGCAGCTCCCTTGATATTATATTGGTCTCTTAATATATTTCCATCATCCTTCTTTTAAACTAGCATTGCCAACTCTTGACAACCTTCATACTTACCTCCAAATTTGCAACCCTGACGATAGTCTCCAGGTTCTGTTGATGATCGAGGTGGGTTCTGATGATTTCCCCTCTTTGGTGATGGACTATACAGTCAGCAAGTTCGCATCTCGATGATGATCTCGTGACCTCTACTGTCCCGTATTCGTTTCGACCATGTTGTCTACGATGAGTTCGTCCTCTCTCACCTCCACTGGTGTTTATAAACAGTAGCTCTGACTGCTATATTATGGACTATACAGTCAGCAAGGTCGCATCTCGATGATGATCTCGTGACCTCTACTGTCGCCTCTTCGTTTCGACCATGTTGTTTACGATGAGTTCGTCCTCTCTCACCTCCACTGGTGTTTATAAACAGTAGCTCTGACTGCTATATTATCTCTCACCCGACAAGGAGCGTCCCGAACCCTCATACGTAGTCAGCAACATCATAATACTATCCCATTGCATTAAGTTATTAATTTTTTAGTGAAGCAGTTTTTTCTCCTATTTTTTTTTAAATTGGCGGCTCGCCGAACTTCGCCTCCGATTTAACCCTAGGAGTTTTTTTTACTGCTTCTTTTCCAGTTCACCATATATGCCAAAGATTGTTGTCTTTTGTTTTAAAAATGGCAAATCTTTTTGAATCGGATATGTTTACCATACTACTCATTTCTGCTGTTCATATGGATGCTCACATAGTGCAGCAATTATCCACTTTGTATTTATTAAAACCATGGTACTAAGTTTGTAATGATGGGGCCCTCTGGGCCTTAAATATAAAATGTATTTATCAGAAGGAATATATGGCAAGGCGATTTCGGTGGAATGAGGGCCGAACTCATGCGCACTCAGTGGGAACCTTTATTCTTTGGAAACGTAACCGAGGACTGGGAAACGTTCCGGGACATACTGCACAGGCTCATGGAAAAACACTGTCCAATTTTGAGAAAAAGGTTAACGAACAGACCGCGATGGCTTTCACAGGCCTTAAAAATTGAAGTTAACAAAAAGCGGAGATTGTGGAAAAAATCGCTTACGGACGGAACTCCTACATCTCTAAATGCGTATAAAATGCAGAGAAATCGGGTCAAGGGGAATTCTTCGAGTTAGCAAAAACAACGAACTTGAGAGGTCATCCTCTCAAATTACGTGTGACTGGAGCAAGGCTAGACACTCGGAAGTACTTCTTCTCCAAAAGAGTAGTCGAAGCTTGGAATAGTCTTCCTCTGGATGTTGTAATGTCGGACTCCTTGGAGGTTTTTAAGCGAAAGTTAGATCGATATAATGGTGCGAGCTACAACACTAACTGAAAGCTGCAAGTGTGACGTCAGAAAGTAAGGCATTAATGATACTACTAGTTATATTTGAGTAACATTTCCTTGTTTGTTATTTTCGTTCGAGGGCTTGCATTCTCCCATTATTCCCATGCTGGGGTCCTCGAGGTCTTCGATGCTTAACTTATTTACACACCTTGGTGACACCGTGAGTATTCGCATCAGCTGGACCTGGCGTCCGTCGTCCATGAGGTGCATGAACGTTATCCCCTGGTTCGAACCGCAATGGACCGAGGATGATCTGGACATCTATTTCAGCCTTTGAAATCCCTCAACGGACGCTGTAATCAGCAATGGAGCATCATGTGACCTCCGAAATGCCCCCCGTTGGACCCTCCCAAGGGCGACAGTTTTTTTCTCCTAAATATCACCGGGAGTTTTTTTTCACTGTCTGCTCTTTTTCAACTTTGTTCCACTATGTTGGCCTCGCCAACATATCGAGATACTATTTTTGATACCACAACTCGTATGTACAAATAGGGAATTCAAAGGTGACTCACCTAAATCTCCCTCAAATATACTGATACTGATACTGATTTATTTATAAATGCCGCGCACTCCATCGAACAGGAAAACAGATTCTACCGTTTCGGCGCCCAGAATTCTTGGAACCTGTTCTGAATGCAAAAAACTCGAATCAGTTATCTTAAACAAAGAATAACTTCACTGGATTTTTATATTATGGGGTAATTTATTCCACATAGCTTTGGCGTTTACCGAAAAGAATCAACGATACTTAACTGTGCGAGCTAATGGAAAAAATAAAAAGACATTTCCATGACTGCTGCGCCGAGGCTGGTCAAGCTGCCTCACAGTGGTAAGGGTATTAAATGTACGACTATTCAAATCGGCGAAACCATTAGGGATCATTGTTTACAAGCCCACCTGTTATTATCTTATATTCATTGTTTATGCTTGATACATTGTCCATTAAGTAGTTAAGGCCAGTATCATCATTACTACATTCAGGGGGTGAGTAGACACATCCGATTAATAAATTTTTGGGGTTCTGAGATTGTATCATGGCCAAACAGGCTTCTTCGGTGAAAGACTCATTTGGACCATCAAGAGCACTTAGTTCACTTGTAGTTTCGATGTAAATCAAATATCCTCCACCTCGTTTATTTACGTGGTCCTGTCCTTAGAAGGTTTAGTTAAGGATAAACAGTGATTGATTAGATATAAATTCATTTGCCAGGTTTCATTGATGCAAATTATATCCAGGTTATAAATTTCTTTAAAGGTTTTGAGTTGAGACATTATATAAACTGTCGATCTTGCATTGGTAAGAACTATACTTAGGACGTTGGATATTGAGATCATGGACCATGTTGAACAAAACAATCCCCTAAGGGTTTTGCATGTTTGGTGGGCTAATAGCAGGGAATTGAGTGATTGCTCGAAAGACTGTTGATGGGTACGGTAGAATTTTGGTGTAGTGGTAAGTTGGAAGTTGCGGATGTGGATTGATTAGGTGGTAATTGTGTCTAAGGGAGATTTCTGTTGGGAACGTTTGTGGTCCTAGGTAGTTGGTTAGATGGTCGTGAGATCCCATGTTAGTTGAAAAATATAATGTTTCAGGTTATTGCGATGCCATAGAGGTTGAGTAGCGATTTTGGTACTGTAATGACTTTTATTTTTTGGTATGTTTTGTAAGTGAGGACTTGGGGTATACCTAATTCTTTGGTCTTTATAAATAGGGCTTTTTGGTTGCGACAGCGTGCGTAGTAATGCTGTTGGGATAGGAGGACTACATTCGCTTCCTTCTAAGTCCGTAGGACTTGACACAGATGTGTTGGACATTTGATGGTTTGGATGGTGAGTGTTTGTGTTAGTGGTTGCTGGTTTTGCGGTGTCGCTGTAGTCAGTATTGGTATCAATATAGTCTTTATACTATTATCTAGCAGGTTATCTTGACTGGGTCCTGCATCGCTGTTTTCATGATATTCTTAGGTGCTGTTAGTGTATTGGAGTTTCGGTTTTGGCTGTTGATGATCCCCCTTCTAACTGCTTTTTCAGTTGTGCGTTGCTTGTCATGAGTCTCGGAGGTAGAAGAATACGTTGCATGATAGGCTAAAGGAATGCTGTGTTGATTATTTCTTGTCTGTTCTATGGTTTTATTCAGGAGTTGTCTTTGCTGCGTTGGTGTTAATCTCGACCTAGGAAAGATTTAAGCGTTTGAAAACTTTTGTTTAATGCAGAATTACTAAGTATAATTTCAGCCTCGGTTTGGGTAAAGAATGTTACAAATAATGGTCTTTTGCGACCTTTTGAGTTCAGTTTTTTTGATGGAAGCTATTTGGATTTTAAGGCCACAGGAGTAAAACGTTCACTTGATAGTTGGCGTTGGGTTTTTTGCTTGTGCGAAATTGCGGATAAATATATAAAGTCTACTTTTAATCTATCGCCATCATCGGAGGAAACTAAATATACAAGGTGAGGTTATTTGTAAATGAATTTGCATCTAACAGCGAATCAAGGAATGCGAATAGAGATTCCTGTTAAGCTGCAAACTTCTGTATATGCGAAATGGCGGAGAGGTCCATTTATTGATCGTAACTTTTAGGTCAATGATTTTTTATGATTTATTTCGATGGAAGTATATGAGGCTTTGGATGTTAAGTTACAACGAATCTAAGACACTAATATAGCAAGATGTTTTGATAAGCGTGTTCAGAAATTTCAAATAGTATTTAACTTTTGACTAATCTTAGAGCGGAAGGTTTCCAACAGGTTTTATTTCAGTTTATGTAGTCGAGGCGTAACATTAAGCACCGATTAATGATCAAATAAAAAACGCTAGGAGAAGAGCGAATTTCAGGCCAATTTTAAATGACGCAACATATTTATTTATCTATTTTTTTATTTATTGCCAGTTTACAGGCAAGGTCAAAAGAGATATACATTAGAGGGTCGAGCGGAAAGTAGAAAAAACTCCGGATCGTTCCTTTAAGTGTTTTCGGGAGATAAAACGGCAGCTTATTGAGGGATCAAAGATCAGGACATTGAAGAGTTGACACAGGTATATGGCGTAGTACTTCTCATTTCAGTGTTATTGATCCGGTATTCTGCACCGGCAGGTGTGTTGGCAAACGGCTGTTCACTGTCGACTGAGGAATAAGCCGATTAAGGTCTACAGAGACAGAAAATATTGCCCTCAGCATGATGTCCGGCATAGGATTCAGTGTCCGTGAACGCCATCAGAACGGAAGAGAGCTTCCACAGAGTAAGCACCTACAATTTGTGAAAGGTGTCATGAATGTAGAAAAATAGTGACAGCTCTCGTGAACAAAGGATAGCATTGCTGAATTTTAATACTTCTGGGTAGTTTATTCCAGATTGCTATTGCGTTTTCTGAAAAAACTGACGGTATCTAACGGCTCGTGCCAGAGGAAGAAATAAAAAGACATCTCAATGCCTGGTGCGCCAAGAGTGGTATAGCGTCCTCGGAGATGCAAATGGGTAAAAGGTACAACTGTTTAAAAGTTGAAACAGTAAAAATAGTCCCTTTTGTAATCGGCGAATCCAAAACGGGTCGAGGTTAGTAAGCTCACAGCGTTTTCGGTAGGACAGGTTTCAGTGTTCTGAAGAAAAATCTCTTTTAGTAAAGAAGTGCTGGACTGCTTCTATATTCTTCCGTTCACTAGCGTGCAGAAGGCTAAATAGAAACGAGCAGTATTCTAGACTAGGTCTGACATACATTTTCTAAAGGTTGGTTCTAAGATTGCGATTTTGAAATTTCTGATAATTAACCCAGTAGTTGGCGTGCTTTCGAGACAATTAGGGCGCAGTGCTCTGACAGATTAAGACTACTAGAATAGGATATGCCCAAATCCTTTATAACGCCGGGAAAATTTGGGTCGTGACCGTCTATTCTTGGTTGGGGCTGATATTTGTCGCCAATAACCGAAACAGAGCACTTGTGCCAAGAAAGCGAAAGGTGCCATGTGCAACACCATTGAGCGAAGGCCTGTAGATCCTTTTTTAAGAGCTCAAGCAAAATGTTGCAATTGGCCGATTTATATCGATAGGAAACTTTTAAATCGTCAGCGTATGTAAAGGGTCTATATAAAGGGTCACTTTGACTGTGCCCAAGCAGTGCCAAATCAATAAAACTATTTATTTAATACTGCAAACAATCAGGAACATCGTTGACGAAACGGCAAAATAGAAGCGTGATGAGCACGCTTCCCTGAATAAATTCACTCCTCGCATGCGTTAGGTTGGAGAAAACATCGGAAATTATGACTCTTTGTATGCGAGCATTCAAATAGGAGGATATTAAGTTCAGATTTTTTGTTACATATGCCAAAGGAGGCAAGTTTAAACAGGAGGAGATCATGGTCAACACAATCAACAGCCTTCAGGAAATCGAAATAATCCGTTTAAAGTGCAAAACTGCTGTCTCTAGATTGTAACACGTGATCAAAGAAGGAGAGCTTCAGGTGTCAAGCGATCTTTTTTCGAGGAACTAATGCTGAGCCATATTAAGTAGATTGTTCTCCGTTAGGTGACGCATCATCTTGCCTTTTATCAAGGTCTTCAAATTCTTCGAGGCTGCTGGCAGTGTATTTATTAGTCTAAGGTCGTCAAATGTCGTAGGATAGCAAGATTGTTTTAATAAGCGTGGTCAAAACTTCAAATAGTATTTAACTTTCAATTTAATATAGCTAAATTTTTTCATATGCATGTTCAGAAACTACAAATAGCATTCAACTTTTGACTTATCTCACAGGTCAGATTTCTCTTTATGTAGTCGGAAAGTCACTTCGGACACCAATTGATGATCGTAATAAAAACGCTAGGAGCCGAAGAAATTTCAGACAACGTGGCATATGATCCAATTTCATATATCCAATCTGTTTATGCCTATGTATACAGAGGAGCCGCCTTTTGACGAGGAAGAACACCAAAGTATTGCTACACTTACAGATAAATTTGGCCCAGTTTCGTTCACAGCAGCCACAGTAAGGAAAAATCAGGAACAGCTACAGCCCTCAAAATCACCTTCCTCCCATAACACATCCGCAAATGTTCTGAATGGACTTACTGACTGGCTGACATCTTTGTTCTCCGAAAACTTAGAAAATGCGATGGAGACGGGGGCTCTGCCTACCGAGCGGAAGCTAGCCAACATAACCCCCATCTACAAGGGAGGAAAAAGGACATCACCAAATAGCTTCAGACCAGTAAGCCTCACAAGAATATGTTGCAAAATAAGGGAGAAGATAATAAAACCGTAACTGCTGAGACAGCCATTTGAACAGAATAAATAAGTCGTATGGTAGGCATATCTGATTCAGAACAATTCGCCGTTTTTAAAACAATAGACAACATTCTTTGGAATACACGGTGAACTAGGAATGAAGCAGGGAAAAAATCCTACGGTTTAATCGAGGGCGGAGTTCGGAGAGCCAACAATTGTTTTAAAAAATTCAAGGAGAAAAAAACTGCTTCACTAAAAAATTAATAGATAGAGTTGATTGGATTGGTACAATATAATGGGATATAGAACTGTGATGATGCTGGAAAACTTTGAGGGATCGGAAGGATCCTTGTTGGGTGAGAGATAATATAACAGTCAGAGCTGCTGATTATAACCCCCATGGAGTTGAGATAAGAGGAACTCATCATAAACAACAGGGTCGAAACTAAGAGAAGAAAGTAGATGTCACGAGGTCATCACCGAGATGCGACCTTGCTGACTGCATAGTCCACCAACAATGAGCCGAAAACATCAAAACCGGCCACAATCATCAAGAGGTCCCGGAGACCATCTATTTTTTTGTAGAATTTATATTTGGTTAGCACCGAAAAGGCACTGTCTAAGCAAACATTAGTAACGAAATAAAGTTATGACAATATGTGCAGATAAAATGTACAAATACATAACTTGTCCTGCTATGTCAACAGTAAGCGATGTTTTAAAATTAATGGCGAACTAGAAAAATAGGTACAGTGAAAAACTCCTACCATAAAAATGGAGGCAGAGTTCACTGCCTTCATTTTTAATAGAAAGTAGGAGAAAAACTGCTTAGGAAAAAATGGTCAGGTGGTAGAGTAGCGTAATACGGTAGTAGCATTTCAGAATGAGATAATGAAACGTCGAGGTGATTCGTTCTTGATCCCTTCGGCGTATGAAACAAAATCTCACGAAAATGCGTCAATGAACTTAAGTCCTCAGTGCATCTTAGGACCAGAATTGAATGCTGATGATGGTTAGTATCCAAAGAAACGGTAGCATTTTAGACTGTGGACCAGCGAATGTGTACGTCCGAATGACGTCATTGTTTGGATGACTGGTGATATAAGGAGACATCATAGTTCACGGGCGACCCGAGGTAGCGAAAATATAGATTCAAGGTGGTCACTTAAATTCCCGATGGTCCTTTCTCCGAGTCATGGGGAAAGCTACTGGGAAAAGATGAGGAAAATAAAAGGTTAATAGAATCAGTGTTAAGATAAATGTGCAGTCTTCGCTTGAATGCAGATAGACAAGTTAACGACCTTATTTTAATTGGCAAGTTATGTCAAAGAAAACTATACCCAGAAGCAAGAAGAGAGAGCGTTTACACGTGGAGGATGCAGGGGGAGGTATAATTAGTGCAGAATTTCTTAGGTTATAAGGAAGACTAACAGAGGTAATGACTGAAAGCTTGGGGAGAGTTGAACTATTATTTAGTCGGAAAAGGAGACAAAAGCCTGCTTCAAGTCTCCTGACCCAAAGAAATTTTAGCTTCATTAGCTGGCATCTTGTTGAGTAGAAAGTAGTTAACAGAGTCGGATATAGGAGTTCTTTTGTGAAATGTCTTTGGACATTTTCAATTTTTGAACGGCTAGATTCGTTCATTAAACCAAAGAAAGGACAGCAAAATTCAAGAATGGGAAGTACAAACATACGATAAAGTCTTAATTTAATTTCAGGAAGGTAGAAATTATAAGAAATAAAGCCGCAAATCTGAGCAGCTTTGGCCATAATTCTTTCGGCATGAGGCAAAAGATCTAATTTGTTGGTGAAGCTAAGCCCTTGATGGAAGAACATTCAATCATAGAGCAACCTTAAAAAATAAGAGGTTGCGTCAGCCTTACAGGCCCAAAACTCATGAAGCGACACTTAGTAGGTGAGAACTCCATTAGCCATATGGAGCTCCAGACCGAAAGAGTGTCTAAGTCTGAATGAATTTTTTCTAAGCACCGTTCGGTCGTAGAGTTAGAGAAGGAATACACGCATTTGAGGTCATCAGTATAAATAAAAGATTGAGAATGTTTTACTATCGATGAAATATCATTTTTATACAGTAAGAACAACAAAGGACCTAATACGGTACCTTTCGAAGGACACCACTAACAATCGGGGTAGCACTTGAGTATGAGGATCCTACTAAAACGTTTTGCTTTCGATCATTTAGGTATGATCTAATAAAGTCAGTAAAGGGACTACGAAATCCTATAGCTTCTAGTTTAGCTAGAAGTCGTTTATGAGGCAATTTATCGAATGCCTTACTAAGATCAAAATAGATAACAACCACAGAGAGAGGACCATTACGAAAAGAGGTTAGTATATTTAGAAAAGACATGTGGCAGGTTTCAGAAGAGCGGTCCGGTAAGAAGCCGTGTTGGGAAAAGTTGATAATTTGATTGCTTATGCAAAAATCCGTGATTTGTTTTGCAATTAGTTTTTCGAAGAGTTAAGCAAGAGAGGGCGTTTTATGAACACCGCGATAGTTATGAATGTCCGAGCGGGAACCAGATTTAAAAACTGGTATTATAATAGAAGTTTTCCAATAATCGGGGAAGAAACCATTTTCGAGAAATACTGAGAATAACTTGCTTAGTAAAGGTGGAAAATCCCTTAACTGTTTAATAAGGGAGTTTGGAATGTTATCAGTTCCAACCGAATGTGAATTTTTTAGGTGAACTTTTTCCTTTTGAATACATGAAGGCGAGAAATTAATGGTTGTTAGAAGCGAATTTGAAAGCAGAGGAATTGTGGGAGTGGGGCTAGTTTCAGTGGTAAAGTGGTTGGCAAAAAACGAATTTAACAACTCTGCTTTGCTCATATTGTCTGTAACAAATTTTTTGTTACAGTCGAGTAAGGACGGAGTAACATTCGGACGCTTAGCCGATGACCGAACATGGAAGATAAGAGCAACATATTATGACGAATTGCCATCACTTAGTGCCCGAGACTCCCTACGCTTATCTCTCGCGAGCCTAATTTTCGATGCTAATTCAAATATTTGTGCAGTCCTTAAATGAACTGACAAAGAGCTTTTAGATGAACCTTTAAGTTGTTTACGTAATTTTTTAAGTCTGTTCTGGAGAAAATGCGGAACAGTAGAAGAAGCTGTATGTGAATTTAAAATCTTAAACGGGATAAAAGCCTGGATTTTTTCTGTGAGGCTCTGCAATAGCTCACGGAAAAAGTTTGGATCGTTGATTGAGAATATGCTATGCCAATCTAGAGTGCTTACGAAATTATTTATCATTTCATGGTTTGTGTTAGCAAAGTCGAGGATATTGCATTTAACCTCAGGCTTCGTAAGAAGGGGGACTGGAAAACAACAGTGAATTGTTGCGTGATCACTTGTGAAAAGATCATGATGAAAATTCATAAAGAGAGGGTGGACATCATTTGTAAAAATTAAATCTAAATTGTTGTCATTTCTAGTAACTGATATGACCAGTTGGGACATGTTTGAAAAGTTAATAGTATCGACCAATTTCTGATGTTTTTTGCGGAGAGGGATTTGCCTGCCAGTCAATGTCTGGCAGATTGAAATCGCCTACGATTATTTTGACATCAAATTGAGTTTCTGCAACTTTTTCAAATAGTTCACAGAGCTCGCTTTCATTGCCAGAATAACACGGAGGATTATAGACACAGCCAATTAACACTTTTTTATTGTGAGGGAGGATGACTAAAGCAAAGCATACATTTCCAGAAAAGGACGAAATGGCCAGCTGAAAAGGGAAGTGTACAAAGGATGACTTAATATAAAGGAGGCAACCACCACCACGTTTTTCAGCGCAGTCTTGTCGGTACAAATTGACAGGGTTAGAAAATCAGAGGGAAGTATGAAGGTTGTCAAGTGTTGGCGATAATAGTTGAAAAATTTGGATGAAAAAGTGAATTTTAAGATTTACTCGGCAGAGGATAACGGAAAGATATTAAGAAATCAATATAATATCGAGGGAAGTGCCTCAATACCAGGAGGACCCTTTTAAAAATCCAAAAGTTGCGAGTTTGGGAAGGAACCAGACAATAATGATTTTATATCTTCCAAAGTAAACTTTTTCCATAATTTGATTTTGAAAATGACTAATGTAGATGACAACCTATCTTCGAGTGAAAGAGTATTCCAGATGAATGCAGGAAAAAATCAGAGAACGGTTAGTTGTGGAGGAAAGGGGTGGTGAAATGATCATGTAGGAATAAAGAGTGGAATAAGAATAATCTATTGGAGTGAGAGCGTTAATTCGTGGAAGATTTGGACTAGAGTTAACGTAAACAGGATGCAGTGACCGGCTTCGAGTCTTCCAACCCAGAGAAATTTAATGTTTGTGAACTGGCATCTATTCGTATAAGAGATACTGGATTCAGGAAGAGAAAATATTCTTCGACTAAAAACCCTCTGAAGTTTTTCAATCTGAATGCGGTCAGGGGCGTTTATCAGCCCAAAGAGGGGACAGCAGTGTTCTAGGATGGGAATAACAAACATTCGGTACATTCTGAACTATATTTCCGGAAGGAAGAAATTATGTGATTTAAAACCCCATATCTGCGCAGACTTCGCAGAAACTCGATCTGCATGAGGCGATAATGCTAGCTTATTCATGTAACAAAGACCTAAGTCTCTTATGGTTGATCGTTCTAAGATTGAGCTATTTTGAAAAACTAGGGGTCAAGGAAGCTTGGTGGGGCTAAAACACATGAAACTACTCTTGGATGGAGAAAATTCCATCTACCAACTAGAGGTCCAACGTTATGGCATAAGTAGATCAGTGTTAATTTTATCAGCGCAACTATTGGCAGTGCCTTTAGTTAATGAGGAAATGCACTTAAGATCATCAGCGTCAACAAAATTTTGCAAATTTTTGAGTAGAGTTGAAATTTTGTTTATGTACAGAATAAAGAGGAGGCGATCTAGAACCGTGCCTGGGAAAACTCCACTCATGATCAGCTGAGGCGTATAGTAGCTATTAATAACTATGTCCTTCTGGCTGCTTTTAGGCACGTAGGAACCAATGAAGTCAAGGAGAGGAGGCCGGATGCCAAGGGCTCCAGTTTCACCAGAAGACGTCTTTGTGGTACCTTGTCAAAGGCTTTGCTCAGGTCAAAGTAGATCAAAACTACTGACTGCTGCTCATTACGAAGGGGAGTGACGAGATTAAGAAAAGCTAAGTAACAACGAAACTTCTGTGTGCGAAACATAACATTGACAAATTATGTCAATGAAAAACGGCTTTACTATTGCCTACACCGTTAACGTTCTGGCCAAAAAACGCTCTAACGCTCAAATGACTCATGGTTACAAGGGAGAAAGAAATTTGAGGATTATATTGAACTGACTTTAATGTTGTCCCCCAAGTGTACAATAGACATAAACCCTAAATTAGAACTCCTCCGAACCCATCTAGGTTGATCAGCAAGATGGTAACAACCTAAATGTGCCCGGAGTTATTATTAATATGGGCATGTCATATTCATTTTAAATGCCAGATCTCTACTTAATAAGATGAGTCTACTCCAGACTGGTTTTTGCCCACCGCCCAGGCATTGTACTAGTTACAGAGACATGGGCAACGGCCTATGTATCCAACTCCGAACTCTCTAATCTAGGCTACGCTTACATTCGAAATGATCGACACGAGGGTCATGGCAGAGATAGTTATATCTATGTTAAGCAGCAAATTACATTTTTGCAATTGGACAATCTACAATTTACCGCGATAGAAGAGAGCTTTTGGCTACGAGTTCTTCTAAAGGATAACTTCTCTTTGCTCGTTGGTTGAGTCTATCACCCTCCCAACGCCTGCGAGGATTACGATTTCTGTCTCTCTCAGGCATTTTATGCCGCAGCTAACTTAAATCTGAAGTACTTCTTGATTACAGGTAACTTCAATCTTCCTGAAGGTTAATGGTTTCCACCTTCTGGTCCTGAAAATATTCAAAGACTTTCTGGAGGCCATAGATATCGGCATGTGGGACAAGTAAGTTGATTTTCTCACCCGAGGATCAAACGTACTTGGTCTCATTTTCTGTAGAGGTTGTCAGCCCTTGTGAGTGTCCCCTTTTGACCCACTTGGGAGTTCTGCACTACAACTCGAGCCTGCTAAAACGTGTTTCAAAAATAAAGTTTTTCCATTATTTCCGATCAGTATATATGGATAATTACGAACACATCTTAATTCACACGATTGGACTAACTTCTTTCTATGCTTGAATGTGAACGTTCGTACTGATATATTTCCGAGTTCTAAGTCCATTCATTTCTTGACTTAGATCTTCTCTTATTATCTTAGAATTAAGAATTGATATTTGGTTAGATCCGCGAAGGCATTTTGAAACAAAATTTTTGCGAAATTAAATTTTGACAATGTGTGCAGATTAAAGGTACAAATATTTTTAATAATGTAGGAAAATCTTTCCTGTTAGGGCAATAGCTAGCGATGTTTGGGAATTACTTGTGAATAAGAAAATAGGCAGTGAAAACAATCCTATTTTGAAAATGGAGGCAGTTTTAAATTTACCTCCATTTTCGAATAGAGGGTAGGAGAAAAAACTGCTTAAGAATATAAGGAAAGGGGTAGAGTAGGTTAATACTGCAGTAGCATTTCAGAATGAAATAATGAAACGTCGATACGGTTCATTCTTGATCACTTAGGCGAATGAAACATGATCTCGTGAAAAGGCATCAGTGAACTTTAGGCCTCAGCACCTTAGGATCCAGAATTAAATTCTGATTATGGATAGCATCTAAAGAAACAGAGCATTTTAGACTGTGTACGTTTAAATGACTTCCTGCAGTTGACTGACTGGTGGTATGAGGAGACATCATGTTTCCTGGAGGACTTTAGGTAGAGAAAAATATTTTCAAGGAGGTCCCTTATATTCCCATGGTCCTTTCTCTGAGTCATGGAGAAAGCCTCTAGGGAAAGATGAGAAAAATAAAAGGTCAATAGAATCAGTGTTAAGATAAAGGTGCAGTCATCGCTTTAATGCAGCTAAAGTAATTAACGACCCGATTTCAATTAGCAAACTACTCGAAAGAAAGCTTTCCCTAGAAGCAAAGTATAGAGATTTTTTAGATGCTGAGGATGCAGGGCGAGGTATAACAAGAGCTGAATTTCTTAGGTTATAAGGAAGACTAACGGAGGTAATGACAGAAAGCTTGGGGAGGTTTGGGCTATTATTTAGTCGAAATAGGAGACAAAAGCTTGCTTCCAGTCTCCTGACCCAAAAACACTTTAGCTTTGTCAGCTGTCACCAAGTTGAGAGAAAGTATTTGAAAGAGTCGGATACAGGAGTTTTTTGTGAAATGCCTTTGAAAATTTTCCACTTTTGAACGGACCACTTTTGTTGACCATGCTCGTCATCCCTTGAAGCATCCATTCAACGGAATCGGTAGTAAACTTTGGAATTTCATATCTTTTTTATCTGCGCTGTTCAATCTCGTTTCGGAACACGCTCGTCCGTCTATGTCTTGGAACTCAATCAAGAGCCCTCGCATGCAATTGCATTAGCGACTTATGATATAGTTAGAAGATGATACCGAAAAATACATGGGAGACCGGAGTAGCCATTTCTGGCTTACTAGCGGGACGAGCATCTTGCGTAAACAGACCGGTTTGTGCCGCATTACGAGAATTCAGGTTCTCGATCACAACTGGCAGGACAACGCGCCTGTGGCTCAATGTTAGAGTGTTACACTCAATGGCTAATGTCACGAGTTCGGATCTCAGGTGATCCACTCCGGGGGAGGACGGCTAATATACACGGCAACTCTGTACACTGAACCCAAGTTACATTGCGAAAAAGGGTGCACAAAAGCTGAAGCCTATCTCTCTATTAAAACTTAACTGAAATAATCGGGTTATGGGGTACAGGGCAAGATGGTTAGCTGACTGAAAAATCGTTTCTGTATCAGATGATGGGGCGGGAAAGTTAGTATTCACATTCCAAAAGAAAATGAAGATTCAGAAAAAGCGGTTAACAGGAAACGAAGAAACAGATAGAACTGCTAAGTCCAGAAAATGCTGACACAAATTGCAAAAGTACAACACAGACAAAGCCGAGTAAAATTTTAAAAGTGGCAGGGAAAAATTTGAAAAGCTAACTAGCAACCTCTTATTTAAAAAGTGACACCGAAACGTTAAATCTACACCAGTTCTTCAATGATATTTGCTACGAGCAACCTTAGACTGCATTTTTCTACTCCTGGCTTTTCCTAACTCCACGCCTTCTTATGCCTCCTTACAACATAGGCTGTTATAGTCCGAAAGGGATCTTCTAGACCCCGTCTGAGCACTCCTGAATCGTACTGGTTTTGAAGCAAAGTAAAAGCAAAGTATTAGCGAGTACTAGTATCTGTATGAATCTAATGCTTTGAGTCTTGACTGACCTATAGAGCGTCCGCCTCATCCTATTGTTTTAAATGCCTCTTTGTTCAGTCGGTGAGGTCGTGTCCTCCGTTTGGGAACAGCTTCCAGAAGTCGCGCAAGGTATGTTATTTTGACCGGTTGGAGCATGTAACGTAATCGTTATTGCTCAATCTTCTGAAAAATTAATTTTTGAAATTTTTTAACTAGCTGGACTTCGACTGATTCTATCCGAGCATCTAATTCCTGTAGTACATTGTGTTTAATTATATCGCCGGATTTAGTATCCCAGTATACTGGTTTAGAGATGCCAACATTTTATTATTTGAAACCCGTCGGGTTTGACCTGAATTTTTTTTCTGCCTCATGCGGAATATTTATACTTTTTATTAAAACTTCTTTTTGTGTAGCATGGGTGCAAGGAAACGTTCCAATGCATCGGCTAAGGAGGATGAAAATTCTGCCGGCGGTGTGAAAATGGAGAAGACCATTGGTCTTGTGCAGGGGATCACAATCCTCATAGGGTCAATAATTGGATCGGGAATCTTTGTCAGTCCAACCGGTATTTTGGCCAGCGTCAAAAGTGTCGGAGCAAGTTTGGTCTTGTGGGTCGCATGCGGTCTGTTTTCGCTTCTCGGAGCCTACTGCTACGCTGAGCTAGGAACAATGATTCACCGATCAGGCGGTGACTATGCTTACATTTTGGAGGCCTTTGGACCATTTTGCGGATTCTTACGTTTGTGGGTTGAGGTAGTTGTCGTCCGTCCAGCTATATTGGCCGTCATCGCCAAGACCTTTGCTAAGTATATGATTCAGCCCATTTTTCCAGACTGCGACCAACCTGAAATAGTTGTCACTCTGCTGGCAGCCGCATGCTTATGTACGTTTTTTGTTCTTAAAATTTGTTTTTAATAATATGCATAATGTTAAGAACGCCTAGTTAAGTTCAATTTTGTTAATAGTCAGCTTAGGTGAAAATGTGTCCGGATCCCCTTAGCTGTTAAGAATATCTGTTCGCTCTGCATTCTACCTTTATGTATCGCCAGTTGGCAACACGATTATTAGGGTTGCCTCTGACTTTTTGATTTTGTACATCCTATCATCTGATTATAATTTAATCACTGGTTTTAGTGCTTATTACATTCATAAATTGTTACTCCGCACGGTTGGCAACTCGTGTTCAGGACTTGTTTACATACGGCAAACTTATTGCGATCGCGATGATTATCGGTACCGGATTTGCTCAGATGGGATTGGGTGAGTTTATTTCTAGGCTTTGTTTGTTAAAGCATGCCAACAGTTCCTTATTTGAGATTTATACGAAATAATTGCAGTTGATGTTCAGTTGACTATACCTTTGATTAAATTAGCCTTCAGGAACGGAAAAAGTTATTTAGGTTGTTCAATGCAGCGTACAATGTGGATGATTTTAGGATTTCCGGAACCAGAAAGTAAAAGTGCGTAAAAACTGGCATATTTTACATCGTGTGTTAGGTTTTACGTGCATCTTTGTTGGTTTTTGTCATGCTTTTGGAAACTTACTTACGCTCGACAAGTATGAGTTATCTTTTTCCCATCACATTTAAGTGCAGAAAGAAGCGCTATTTGCATATGTTAAATCACTTACTATTTATTTTGAAGAGTGTGTGATCGGAACCACTCTGCATTTCCATTACCGAGACAGTTAACTAGCCGACATATATATGGTCGATACCTCTTTATATTTTCATACACATTTTAACTAGGCCGTATTCTTTTGAACGAAAAAAAACTTGTTGCGCATATGTTCGCAGCTGGTTCCTCGGCTCACCGTCGGACCAGTAAAAGAAACTGTTAGCCTTTAGCCATGTTTATCTAAACATTTTATGAATGGTTTAAGCTACTGCCAATAAATGTCTGCTGTATTCTGCTAGCCAGATAAAATGGCTGCATCCGCCTCCACCTGTCCTTGAAAATTCTGGATGTGACATCTAAGTCGCTATGCCTAATAATACACGTTTAGCCTGAGTGCACTTTTCCCAAAAAACTTGCTGCTTGTTGCGCACGCCTCAACTATGCGGGTTTTTTTATCATACAAATACGTACCCTATTCCCAGTATAGCGTTACCTGGGATAAATTATATTGGCTCACCATCGCTAGCTGGTGTTCACTTTTTCGGGCAAAAAGAGATTGTCGCGTTCGGACGCAATAGACAGCGCCACAACTAGTACAGGGGATGTTCCAGGTTTCCATTTCTATTGAAATAGGCAACTCTGCCTTTAGGAGGTACAGGCTAAGTGCGATAATTAGTTGAAGGTTTTTGCGCTATGTCCGGTGATTGCTTGGCTGTCGAAGAAATCGTGCATTCTTCACATTGGAAGAGTTGACCATTTGATCAATTTGCTGTTGGGTTCTCGAAGAATTCTGGAAGTGTCTTTTTCCGTAAACCGTCGCCTTATATATCGAAGAACAAAGCTAAGAAGATATATAGCTTAGTAACTTATTAGCATAGCTGCTTTGGTTGAGATTAAATGATTTCTATCTAACCTAAAATTAATTTGGAATTTCTTTACGACAAACTGAAATATGCGTCGTTCCATCAGTCTTTCGGTACACAAAGACATCAATGATTTAAAGTTGTTCAAAAACCTTTTCTTTTACTGGCGGAGTATTTCCAGGCGACAGCACTTGCATCAACAGGCATCTCTATTTAGATGCGACAACCAGGATCCCGAAGGAAAAGTGGGGGCAACCAAAGCTATTCTCAACCAGCAAACGCCTATTTACATTAACGTAAACTTACCATAAGATCTATTGTTACGGTACATACTTGTCCTGTTTTGCCTCGAGAATCACTCCACCCGCCAGCAGCCGTTTAGCGGATAGTATTTTAGGCTAGAGAACATTACTGACAAGGACAAGGGAGAGGTGAATGGACATTTCGGGATTATTAACCGTCATCAGTCGGTCCTACCAAACCCAAGGTTTTGCAATGCCTGGGAACACTTCAGCAATAATCCCTATTTACTTACGTCCAGGCACTGTACGATGGGATGCATTTTGCTTACCTGAACTAATTGGAAATTCCTCATGTCTTGGGTAATCTTCTAATTTACGATTTGCATCTGTATACAATAATACCCCATCTTTCAAAGTCGAATTGAGTATACCATATCATGATTTCTGCTTTTTATTGCGCAATTGTGGATTCCCATCGGCCATTTGTATGGCCACTAGTTGTAATTTTGAATTAAATGTGCACTGAAATTTAAACTATTTAATTATGAAATTATGTTTCAACGAGGAAAACAGTTTCTGTTTTTACTCTCTTTTTTCAACATGAGGCTACATATTAACCACTACTGAAGACAAATTCTCATCTTTCTGTAATGTTACTAACTATTTGTGCTCCCGAACTGAAAGTGGATTTTGTTCTTGTTTTTGAGGTTCAACCTGACGTTATATTGACTTCCAAAATCTTTTTGCACTATTTCACGTCTTAATGGGCCCTAAATAATCCTGCACTCTTTCCATTGCCTCGCTAAATTCTACGGTTAACAACTTTCTGGTATCATGCACTACGAGACTCAATTTTCTTTAGGTTCCGAGTGTCAAGGAATTAGTGCTTGCTAACCCCGCGTCGAAGTTGAAGTCAAGAGACAGTTAAGTTTTTAAACAGCCTTTCGTTTTGCATATATTATCTCCAATTCCACCGACCTCATCCTTCACTTAACTTTGTATTTTTAAGTTTCGTGCCTTTTGGTCCTCTGTACATATTACCACACGTCTTCGACAATTTGCAAAATTCAATGTAGTTGTATACGCCCGCGTATTTTAGGCCAGAGGAGGATGCAACGTAATTTTTTGCAGGATCCCTCAAACCCTTCTTATGCCCTACCTACATAAGTTTGGCAAATTCTAATTTTGCGAGTCCGTGGTCGATGCTAAGGGTAACACTTGGAAAGCCCAGTCCTCATCCCCACTATTCCCGGTAGTCCGATGTTTTCCAGTGAATGCTCCACAGAAGAGTGTTGCCGGGACGATGACTTGTGCTTATATTAGTTTTAACTGATAGTAAACTTTCACTGCATCTACCGCACTCTCTCCTCCCTTACCCGTCTGTGCTCAGTGTCAAGGAGACCGAAGTTGGGGTAGGGCGCAGGTGAATCATCTCCCACGGAGTGGGATAGCGGGGTGCGGCATGAGTCTGCGCTTACATGTGCCCATGTTCGGCATTTTCTATGGGAACTCAATCCAAATGATGCCTGCTGCACCCTGATTTGGCACCCGCATCTACCATGCAAACCCCTATTAAAGTGTTGCCCTCCCTTCGCTTTTTTTCAGGACGAGTGGAGGCTTTTAAGGATGCATTTGAAGGATCTGACTGGAGCCTCGGCAGCCTTGCTACGGGCTTCTATTCCGGTCTTTTTGCCTACACTGGATGGAACTTCCTCAATTGCATGATTGAAGAAATGAAAAATCCCAAGAGGGATCTGCCAATATCAATTGTTTTCTCCTGCCTTCTTGTTACCGCGGCATATACATTTTGTAATGTTGCCTACTTTACGACCGTTGACGTGCACGAAATCCTCACAACGCCTGCCGTCGCAGTGGTAAGTTATAGTCATACTTAACAGCTTTTTGCATCGTCATATTCTTTCGGATAGACTGTTAGTCATTTCACTAAGAAAATAATTGAATACGTTGTCAGTATAATCTTTTCTTATAGTTATTATCTACTGGCTGCTTTAATTGCACCACCGAATTGCAATTCGAACGTCATACGCCCATATTGGGTTGTCACGACGAGGTACTTACTAGAAAAGCTCGAAGGAAATAGTAGTCGCCATGTTGCGAGCGCAACATCTTACTTCATTATGTACCTCACCGGCAAGGACGCAATATGCGATGCCACTCAGGAAACAAAAGATAGTTCAGCGTGTAATACGCGATCGTATTACATGCCAACCTAACCCTTACCTTATTTATCGTGTTCGTTAGAGTTAGCATTCGTTGCCGTGTTTGTAGGGTCGCGCAATAGTTCGTTATCCGTTGGACAAGGAGGCAGAGAGGACCAAATTATGGGATCAACTGGCAACTTTCCAAGCCGTGACGTAGATTCAAAACCCATCAGTTTTACCGTCATAATGAAAGATCGAACAGAGTCGGTCTCATCCTTGCGGCCGCAACAGAAGCCGAGTGATTGCATCGCCGGGGCAACTAGGCTCTCAAATTGTTCGGCCAACTAGAAATAGCCTATTAATTAGGGTCCTGATTTACCTGTGAACAGTGTTTATACACTTTGGAGGCTTTTTTGTTATACAGCCATGCATTGTTAAACATAAGCCAAAAATCGTCCACAACACCCCAAGGATCCTTATAGGCACCATTGTTTAATTTTTCTTCGATGAGAGACAAATCCATAAGAGTACTGACGACGCTTAGGTAGTCTGCAAGTCCGAGCTCCTTATACTGAACGGGCTGAAGGAACGGCAGGGTGGAGCTTTCTAGTTTAAGCTCTTGGAGTAGGGGCGAAAATGTATGCAATAATTCTTCGCGAGACCACGATACACATTTCGAATCCTTCAAATCTGCGTTTTTTGAAACGGTGGATGGAGATGACGACGAAAAATCCAGAAACCGCTTCAGATATGGGTCTATCTTGTTTGAGTCCTTTTACTTCGCCATCAAGAAGCATTTGAGGTTTTTCTGAAGTTTTTGGAGTTATAACTGCTTCCTGTTTCACTTCAACAGCGGTCGAGTCGGAGATAGAATTTTGACTGGTCGATGAAGTCTCACACGTAGGGACAGTAATTTGAGGTGATTCGGAGGCCGGTTCAATTTTCATCAGGGTATTATTTGATTGAACCAACTCACTTGACTGAGACTGCTCAGCGCAATGCAAATTATCGTGGTGCGTGCAGTCTGAGAGAACAATTCCCTTGAGCAAAAGTCATGTCATTCGACGTCGGTGGCTCTACTTTACAAGGTAGTGGTGACGAATTTCCGTTAATCAGACCGCTGGGAATACTGCGAGAAGCGTTTTTCAGTTCATTTTGTATGCTGCGGTAGTACCGGGACAATTTCTCAATATATTCCTCCCTGCTAGTTGAGTTTGTGTAAAGTTCCTTTTCATAGGTTCCTTTTCATAGTTCCATCGAAAATTGGGTCAGGTCAGCTATGAATGTCATTGCGCGAGGTGGTTGCCGTGACTTAAAGCCAAAGGCCACACGTGTTGGGGCAACAAAGTATTGTGCGACACTACTAACCTTGCAGCGAATGCTTACCCTAATGAACATAATGGTTCGGGCTAGGGTTCAGTTGGCGCCCTCCTTTTCTTCATTTAGCCATCCCCATAGAAGCCTTATTTCCACTGGTCCTGTATCCTGACGTATCCTTTTTTCTCCGGGTTCGGTCTCATATTGCGTCCTTGCCACTTTTCACGTGGTTGCTCCTGATTTACGATTACAACGACTTTTGTTCAGTTCTCGTTATATCTGGAATAAATTCTACTTTCTCCCTTTTTGGTGACACTTGTAAGCTTTCAACTTGATCACATGGCGAAGTCTCGTGAATTTTCAAATTTCTCTTTTACGATGTTGTCGTCCATTCCGTAAATCTGTTAGGGATATTTTTACAGCTGCGCTCACTTGTCTCTGTGATCACAACTATCAACAGAAAATTTTACTTTAGTTCCTCGTACTTTGATCTGTCTTTCTTGGGATTACGTTGCTGGTTATTCGCCCTCACGACCAGCATCTTACAGATACCTTAATTACATCACTGTAGGGGTTAGAATTCCGGTTGTCCTCTATGACCCTTTGCAACTTTAAAGTTACCGAGTGTATGAAAGATCATGTCCCTGCCACGTCTCTACTTTAAATTTAATGTGGCCCGATATTTTGTGTCGGCTTCACTTCCAAGCCACCATATTTTCATAGCTTCTATCTGCACATCTCTTGACTTCGTATTTGTTTCTTAGTCTTTAACCCGAGTCTCAATGGCTTCCAGAGCAAGTATCTATTAATCTCGGAAGGGCTGCCTTCGCTTGCAGCCTTTTTTTCCGGAGACCACTTGCTTTTAACAGTGGCTCTATGGACCGAATTTAGCCCGTCCACTTAAGGGTTAGTACCATGTTTTCTTGAAATTTGGGGGGGAACGCGATTAATCTGGAGTTTTATTATATTCTTGGACTTGGCGCTAGAATTTACGGCTATGGCTAATTCGAAACTCCAGTTTTTACCACTTTGAATGTGGGCTGATACGTGGATTTCATCATCAGGGCGTGACAAACACGCGGCGTGGAGTATTGATTAACCAAGCGCTTATCCTATTCGCTGGCCGAACTACGTGCTTGCCCGACCCATGTCTTCGCTACCAATCGCCCCCTTGCATTTATCTTTTCACACGTGTCTGCGACGTGATTCATCTAATAATCGGTCGCCTTAGTCACGGCCGCGTTGGGTGGATTGCGCTCCAGTAGCTGTGGTGTGCGCCTACCGGTCAGGGAGGCTGGGATACAGACTGCCTCTGGCGTGTGTATTGGCGACATGAAAGGCATGACAATAAATAAATTTTGCCGCCACAATCCAGACATGGCCTAGAGGTAGTTATTGTCGAAGGAATTTTGGTACCTCGGATTGCAAACGGTTTTATGACTTCGTCTCCCACTTAAGGTTCCATTTCTGCAGTTAGAACTGCGCGCGAATTTTCGACGCACCTTTGGTGTCCATTGAACGGTCACTGTACGTACCAGAAAGAAATTCATTATAGGACCTAAATACGCCTAGATCCACATGTGCAGATTTATCATTTAAATCGGGGTTATCTGTCGCGAGTGGTGAGGTTATGGTGAAATTCCTCCTGCTGACTGGAGTTTTTAGCAGATAGCTAATTTTAAGGAGATTTTATGCTAAATTTGTTTTTTTCGCCCTTGTATGGTAGTCATAGTCCTTCCTTGGCGGATCGCAAAGTTTGCGACATCAGGCGGTAATTTTTATGGTACATTTCCGTCCCTTCTCTAAGCTATGCAATGTTGCACCATTATAATTCGGAATGGGTTGCATTTTCTAAGTCATACCTAACCTTCTTCGTTAGTCAACCTTGTCCAGTGTTTGACTTGATTAGGTGATAAAATCGTTTTGTGATGAAATTCGTTTCATCCGGGGCTTCTTAACTGAAAACTATGGATTCGATAAATCGGTTTCTCCCTGTCGCCTCCCACAAACATATTATGTACTCGTTCTCTAGTCTTTTAAGACTATTCGTACCTGCACACAGACAGACCATATTCGTCCGTATTTGGCAAAAGACACATCCCAAAGTAAATGCCTCCGGGCCTGTACATGAATTTTCTTTGTACTCGGGGCTCATGGACACCCAAAATGGGTGCTTCAGGGTGTTGGATGCAGGCAGATGGAGGTTATAAACTACGTAAGCCGCTGCGCCCAGTTTGATAAAATCCAGGCAACCTGACTCGGATATGTTATTAATGCCCGATGGAGAGGGAGAAGAGAGCAAGGCAGATATTGGGATACTCTTTCCTCTGAGAATTCAGTGCCTCTCCGATGCGCTTTTAAACTATCACAACGTGGTAAACTATGGCTTGGGTGGCTTCTTCCTGACGGCGTAGCAAGGTCAGACTCCAATGGCTTACGCCAATTCCAGTCGTCCTGTTGCTGTATAACCCAATTTACGCTCGAATTATCTCTGCCTCCTCAAACCTCCGTCATATTTATTTTTCAAGGAATGTGTTTTGCAATTTTATGGTCCCTGACCAGAAAATACTCAAACCACCATTCGCTAGCTCAATTAAAATAAGGCTGGCCGAATAAAAATACACTTCCGATTTTCTCTCGGTAACAAGTTCTGATGTCAAGCTTTCTCACGGTCTTCGAACACAAACATGCTCTTTTTTACGTTACACAGACCTTCGCTCAGCGGCTCTATGGCCCAGGCTGGTGGATTATGTCCATCTTCGTCGCCCTTTCCACTTTTGGTGGTATAAATGGTTCAATGATGTCAACCTCGCGTATGTTCTTTGTCGCCGGCGAGGAAAATCAGATGCCCCGTATCTTGGCCTTCCTTCACGTGCACAAGTTGACACCAATGCCTGCCGTTATGTTTACCGTAAGTCGGAGCCTACTCCATGACGAAAAGAAACTTCTCCAAGTTTATAATCTTAAGCACAATTGTGTAATTTGCTTTTTATGGGTTTATTTGGGGTGAAAACTGTCTCCTGTTTCTGCGGTCGATATATTCATCCCTTCTGGTCCTGAAAAATTCCTTTAGGCTTTATTCCGACTTCGATCCGAACTGCCTCCGAACTAAGCGAAGATTAATTTATTGGACACATACACTCAGATTTGAACCTGTTTGTCTTTCATTCGCGTTTAAACTGAACGACCTTCTTACATCTTGAAGTGCTGCGAAACTCTTTTAACGTATCAGAAGATCTTATCGGGTTCTGGATGAATCGTGGTAAAGATTTGTTGTCCTTTTTTAGAGTTTCTTTGCACTGATCTACCTTTCCGTCAAAGATCTGTACGTATTGATGAACTACCTGGGCTTCGTGCAATGGTTAGCAATTGGCCTCTCCGTCCTCATCGTCCTTGTTTTCCGCGTTACTCGTCCTGATGCTATTAGGCCAGTGAGGGTGAGTGCCGCACCTCTGCATACACAGATCTTTTGTTGTCTCGGTAGTTTCTACCTTCTCAATACTTTTTTAGGCTCCCATAATCTTCCCGATCATTTACGTGTCGTGCAGTGCTTTCCTGTTAATCTTCTCCTTCATTGGTGCCCCAACTGAGTCGCGTAAGTCGCATCTATTTTCGGCCATTTCATTGCATTCCACATTCAATGGCCCTGAGGTTTAGAAACGCTTAGTGCGCTGTGTGCGATCGTGCTTCTCAATTCCGGAACATGTTACATTTCTTAGTACAAATGAAGGATAAATTAAAAACATTGACTTACATGATTAGCTATCTGTCAGAAAATTGCGCGGATTCACAGTTCCATAGACGTGTTCATGGCTCACGTCAGTTTAGAAATCATTTTTTGTGATCATATTGCCGCAACTACCTTTGCGGCCGTATGTAACCTGTCTGAATCATTTTATTCTTTTGATGGTCCCTTGGTGGCTCATTTCATGATAAATTATTTCCTCATTTTAGTTTGTGGTTGCGCCATCATTTTAACAGCCATCCCAGTTTATCTTGTCGGAGTCGTATGGTCTCCAAAGCCGAAGTGTATCCAGGATAAATTAGGTACGTCTCCAATTCTTTTTTTGTCTCCCCGTGCGTTACTTGATTTTTCACGAATAAGGTAGTTTCATTTTAATAAAAAGCAACGAAATGATAACGCTTTTAGTTTTGACTTTATTCACTTGCATATAGGATTCCAGAACCCATTTTTACCGTAATCTACTGAAACTCCTTCTGCACTTTCACAAAGGATGAATGGCTGGGTGTCTGAGGTGTAAGGGGGGAAGTAGTGGAGCCTAAGGAATCGGAGGAGATACGGCATACTTTTACAGGACAGCAGGCGAAAACCGATCCTGCGATCTGTATGCGTCCAGCTCGGTGACTCGTAGAGCTATTAGACACTCATGTATATATCAATAACCTGTAGACTGAGACTCAGCACAGATCGACAAGCAAAAACGCTTAATATGACTGCGAAAAAGTAATGAACTAGAGATTTTCAGCTTGTCTGCGATTGCAAATCTGATCAATAAGTCCCCACAGAGGTCATTCCTTCAGAAAATGACGGTGTATTCGCTGTCCAGTCGAGCAGTCAAAAACTCCTCAACCACGATGCTGGCAACCCCAAGAGGAACAATGTAACTGAGCTTCTGCGATAAGCCGAAGCTATTGTGGGTAGCCATTTTTGGCACACTTTCCCTCTTACCTGTTGAAAACTTGCAGATTCATTATCGAAGCCGCATGTTTAGGTGAGGTTATTACATAATAAATGCTCATTAGCCTCTGACTTGTCTTGTCACATGAGTGAATTTGGAGCGCTATGACTGAACTATCTTTTCACCGGGTTCCGCCAAAGCAGGATTTCCAGCTTGAGCCATTTACCACGTAGATCGCGGCTCCCTTGCTGGACTGACTAGTCTTCCTATGGAGCTAGATTGAGCCCGCATTTGGTGTGGCAAAATCAGCAAATCCGGATGATACGCACAGCCAAAGGGGGAAAATCAGTGTAGCAAGGGCTGAAATGCCTCAACACGAGCTTTCTCTGTATCGATGCAAGTGGTGGTGCCCGAGTGGTGGTGGAAGTCGCCCCGGAGAGCGCTAGGAGCTCCTGAGCGCAATATAACAACTTGGTCACATTTCCCTGTGGGAGAATACTGAGATAAAATGCACATTCCTGCATTATGCCATGATCTGTTTGCAAGGATCCACGGATAACTTGTGCAGGCAAGCACTCCTAAGCCTAATTCGAAAGGAGAACCATCCGATCCTTACCGTATATAAAATAAATATAAAACATTTAGTAGAGATGGTTTGGCGTGCAAGCCAGCACTATAATTCCCCCATTTTGAGGGGTAAACTTGGGTTTTCTGATGGCTGTTCTCGTGTGATAAATTTACTGTATTTAAAGGAGATTAACTTAAAGTATGCCTGCGTCTATTCATTAGGAGGTCTGAGCGTGCGTTTAGCTCTCCAAAATATAGGCATTTAAGCACACTCAGCTGGACCGCATATCCTCACCTCCGCCAATTTAAAAGGCAGGGATATAATAGGGATTTGGGCTGGAAAGCGGTCTTTTTCGCCGGAATTCACCGCACAAGGACGTAGGTGACCAATTTTTTATCTTTTGTTTCGTTTTTGCCCAATGAATTATTCAAAACGATGACTATTTTAGCAGGATATTCGTTGGACATTTCAGCTTCCATCGGTTTCCGAACCGCCTAACAGGCTGTAGACCTTGGCACCCATGACACATATTTTGTCCGCACAAGAAAGTGTACTATTCGCAACTGCGCAATCGCTACCAGACAAAACTCGCTTCCACTTCCTCTGCCATCACCTCAAATAACCTCAGCACGCAGAACCGCACTTACTAGAAGGCAGACCATCGTAGCCCACCTAAGAGAATGACGTGAGCCGAGCGGGCGGTGGGAAAAATGCAACGTTCACTACTGCAGCCCAGTCCCACGCACTTGCTCGGTGTCCACTTTGGCCGCAGCGATGCCTTTCAGTCAAACCCAAGGCCTTTCTTCTCACTAGGCTATCCAGCGTCATATCTTAAAGTATCGGGAATTAAGTATGCAAAAGTTAACGGGAAGGGAGATATGCACTTTCTTTAAGGGACTCCACAGCGTAATGTTCAACATTCTCTATTTGGGAACCCGCAGGCCAGCTAAACTTTAATATTTTTGATTTTTGCCCCTGTGTATCGGGGTAAAGACCCAAATGTCAGCCAGACTCGGTATCACTTGCAGTCTGGCTTAAAACGTTTATTTGGTAACACATGGACAAGAGTCTGTTCCGTATTATGAAATTCGCTTAACAATTATTCTCTTCCACTCAACTTTCAGATGCTATAACTGTTGGATCACAGAAGATTCTTCAATTAGCACCGCAGTCGTAACCACTTGAGATACGACCCAAACTGCCCTTCCACGTTTCTCTCCCCCGAATGCTTTTTGACAGTGGATTTCTAGTCAGTCTTCAAAGCGCCACATTCCACTGTCACTACAATCTTTAGTTCATCCAAGTAATTGTTATGGTGCCATATTCACCATATTTCATACTGCGCCGTCACCATTTCTGGATGTATTGTCACCCAATTCCCAATATTTAAACATTTTCCGTAAAAATAAACTTTTGGAACACACCTACACAAACAGTTTGCCTGCTTTAATGCACAATACGCGGAGAAACTGGTCTTGTGACATTTAACTGTTGGGAAATTGTATTAGTATACATTGACCACCTATATCCTTGAGACAGCCAACTGAGTCTGGTAGTGCTTGGCAGATTACAAGTGAACCTGACGGTTCTAGTGAGTTCCTTGTCGTGTCCGAAACAGATGGGATCTGTTTAGCAATATTCTACCGCACTTGGTTAGATTAAAGCGATATTTTGAACATCCATGGTAACACGTCCTCCCCGTGTCTAAAACTAACTTAGTTTTTCAGTTCTGCATTCACCAAGCGCATACGGAACGCCGAAACTCGCTCACTGCCACCTCCCAAAATGCGTATCCTAAATCGTATTGAAATATCTCTACACCTAGGGCTGAATTAGCGTAACCCCACTGATGTATGCTCAGAGATGAAGCCTAGAAGTCGTGCGGGAGCCACCTCGCGCTGAAAAGCGCGGCAGCGTGATATACTTTGTTCTATAACAGCTTAAGGCGTTTCGCGGCTGACTAAATCGGTGCTATCAACTCTTGGAGTTCGGATCTCAGTGAGGTTTGCGCAACGAGCGAACAACAGAATGACGATGAGGAGAGGTCGACGGGGTGTTATACTGTCGATCGTATTAAGTGGTGGAAGGCAAGGTAATATCATTCTCAGTGGTGTGTTCAATGTGCGAGCCTGTGGGCGTGCTAGTGGTCGTTTGAGCCATTGAATCGTTAACCAGTAGTTGGGGTCCTAACCACCATGGTCAAGACCACTGAATTCGTTCCTGCAAGCCATACCGAAGTACCGGATGGAGAAATCGTTGGCAGTTAATTATAGCATCACGATTTATCTTCAGACTCGTAGCTCGCTCACCGAAATCAGTATTGCCTTAATTTTTGTGTACCTAGTTGGGTTAAGTACGATCACTTTCAAAAAAGAACTGGATGTTCATGCCTGAAAATCAGGCAGTAGATTTTACCACGTCAGTACACTGCCGACATGGATACTAGTCAGAAATCCAGGATGTTAACACCCGAGCATCCACCCCAGGGTGAATTTTGAAACCGCTACCGGGAGTGATTTTTGTCGCACATTTGCACCCTTTAGAGTTCACCGTCGTATTGTTCGCTGACTACCGCCGTCTATATATCGGGGTCAGTCGCCTTCCTATCATCGTGTATCGAGGATTGTGTTCCAAGAAGGCATTTATACTGGATGCTGAACTTGCCTGCCTTAGTGGGAAAGGGACACACTGGTAGTTACGCACGTTGAATGTTCAAACGCTGTTCGTCACCTACCACGTGGATTGTAATGCGAGTTAGATTTCAGTGATTGGTAGCGCTACGATAAAAAAAGCACTTGAAGTGCGTTTTTCCACTCGTGCTAAGACCGTCACAATGACTGGTTAGTACTGCCCCTGAGCATACGGTGGCCATCATCGAAAACAACGGTCGAACTACCCCTCTCCTCTCCGCTGATGCTGCGTAAAGGCGTGTCCAACTTCTGGTCTGAATGGCCTAATAGATGCCAAGGGAGGACACTGTGGTAGCGGCAATGGGTGTAGCCAGGCTCTGCAGGGAAATCCCTGTCTCGCATCGTACCCATTTGTAATTTTCCCATAGGCTAACTGGTGTTTAAATATGCGCGTGCCAAGGTGAGCCAATTTTGATCTAAATTTTGCCAGCGTCAATTCCACACGAAAATGTCTGGTCAAAATGCTGATACTTCTCCCTCAGGTGTCAATCAGAATGCGTAGGTGAATCGTCAGTATGTGAAGGGATAAAAGCTTTGGTTTTTTTTCTTGTTAGAATCTATTCGTATGCAGTGTGGCAACGATTGGACTCTTGAAAGGCGACGAGTCCTCACTTACCAGGTGCTCCAGTACGTGACGAATATAGGTTAGATACAGAAACCACGAGTTCATCTGAACTCTCGAGCTCATAATAGGGTTCATCTCCGGAGCCAAGTGGGCAACAGTGAGGAAGAGAGCGATTGCGAAAAAAACACTAGAATTTTGACCAAAAAGCTCCAATCAAAATGAAATAATTCCGAGAGTGAAATTAACACGAAATTCGTGGTGGCAGAGATCACTTATGCTTCCCCCCTCCGCTGGATAGGGCAATAGGAACGCCCCGTAATATAGGTGGTTTGGCGTTAACTTCCGGGGCAACTATAGTTGAGAATTGGTGCTAAGGTTAGGGTTATGGGTAGAATTAGGCTTACGGTTAAGGTTTGAGTTAGCATAGGAGAATGGGTAAAATTCATTAAGTTTGGCGCACTGTCAGCCGTATTACGGTGAGGGAGGTTTCTATTCCCTGCCATTTCGGGGGGGAGAGACATATAACCGAGTTCGACCGTCGTGGCTGTTACTAGCCCCAGGTCTACGATCTGTTCCGTCGTTCCAGTCTCATTCCCAGTCATATTCGTACTGGCCGTTGGTGCATCAATTTAGGACGAAGGATGCCAGAAACCATACCCAGGCTGGACGGAGCGACGGTGCAGCAGCAGGGTTCAAATAAATAGGGCGCAAAACATGATACTTGGATTTAAAAAGTTTTTGGCTGATGCAAAATGCCGTTGTACAAGGGTATCGACTGAGAAAAAAAGTGACAGAAACCGACAACGGAATAAGAAGTAAAAGCAAGTTATTCTTTCGTACATCATAAAATATGATAGGAGGAGAAAGGCATAAGAGGGAGGGCAGGGGCACTCCAAATTGTGTAGCAAGAACTTAAAGGTCGAATGCAATGAGCAAGTTTTCAAATCTTGTAAAAAAGGGTTCCTTCTTCTGCAAACGTGTGCGGAACACCGTCTCCTGCTGACCAACACCTTCTTCCCACGCGGGAGAAGGCCACGTGGATGCACCCTCGGTCGCGGCGCTGGCAGCTGCTGGACTATGTTCTCGTCCGGAGGCGAGATCGACAGGACGTGCTGGTAACCAAGGCGATCCGCGATGCCGATGGTTGGACAGATCACCGCCTCGTCATCTCCCGGATGAGACTCCGACTGCAGCCCCGACGAAGGCCCCAAGGTAAGCGTCCGCCAGGTAAGTAAAATACTCTTTTGTTAAATTTGCCTGCTCACTGTTTTGATTTCAGCAACCAAATAACCGAGAAACTGGAGAACCTGCATGCTCCAGATAAAAATGGCACCGTGGAAACACGATGGTGCCAACTGCGAAATGTCATCCAGTCCACCGCCCTCGGACGCGCACGCCGTCAAAACCAGGGCTGGTTTGACGACAATGACGCCGACATCAGCATTTTACTTGCGGAGAAGAATGGACTACACAAAGCCTACATGGACCTTCGGACTGACGACACCAAAGCAGCCTTCTTCAGATGCCGCCGCCTTGTTCGGCAACGGCTGCGGGAGCTGCAGGATGCCTGGATGATCCGAAAGGCTGAGGAAATCCAGGAGTATGCGGACCGCAATTAAATGAAAAACTTCTTCAAAGCCATCAAGGCCATCTACGGTCCGTGTATCAAGGGGACCGCACCACTGCTCAGCTCTGACGGCACAAAACTGCTGACAGAGAAATCGCAAATTCTGAAGCGCTGGGCCGAGCACTTCAGAAGTATCCTTAATTACTCATCAGCCATCTCCGCTGCTGTCATTGACCGGCTCCCTCAAGTGGACACGAGCTATGATCTTAATCTGCCGCCTTCCCTACCAGAAACCATCCGGGCCGTGCAGCAGATTTCCAGCGGTAAAGCACCGGGATCTGACGAAATCCCATCGGAAGTCTACAAGCACGGTGGGCCCCGGCTGATGGCAGAACTCACAACACTCTTCGAGGAGATGTGGCGCCAAGGACAAGTTCCTCAGGATTTAAAAGACGCGACCATCGTTCATCTCTACAAACGGAAGGGGGACCGGCAACTCTGTGATAATCACAGAGGCATCTCGTTGCGCAACATAGCCGCGAAGATCTTCGCCCATATCCTTCTCAATCGTCTGAACGGTCACCTAGAGCAGGGCCTGCTCCCGAAAAGTCAATGTGGCTTCCGCCGACACCGCGGAACAACCGACATGCTCTTTGCCACCCGCCAGCTACAAGAGAAGTGCCAGAAGATGCGAACTCACCTATACATTACCTTCGTAGATCTGACGAAAGCATTTGACACGGTGAATCGCGACGGACTGTGGAAAGTTATACAGAAATTCGGCTGTCCTGAGCTGTTCACGCACATGGTGCCTCAGCTTCATGGCGGGATGACGGCGCGCGTCACTGACAACGGGTCGGTATCCGAAGCATTCGTCATGACCAATGGAGTGAAGCAGGGCTGCGTATTGTCTCCCACCCTGTTCAGTCTCATGTTCTCGGCTATGCTGATGGACGCCTACCGTGATGAGCAGCCTGGGATCCGCATCGCCTACAGAACTGAAGGGCACCTTCTCAACAGTCGGCGTATGCAGGGTTCAACGCGCGTGTCTACGGCTACAGTCCATGACTGGCCTTTCGCGGACGACTGCGCCCTTAACACCGTGACGGAGGAGGACATGCAAAAGAGTATGGACCCCTTCGCCGCAGGCTGCTCCGATTTCGGATAAACAATCAGTGCAGCCAAACGGTCGTCATGCACCAGCCGCAACCCAGCGCGGAATGAAATGCTCCCCAAATCAATGTCAACGATGCTCAACTCAAAAACGTGGAAACCTTCGCTTACCTAGGAAGCACGCTGTCACTCAACACGAGAATCGATGATGAGGTTGCCCAACGAATCTCCAAAGCTAGCCAGGCCTTCTGCCGGCTGCAGGCCTTCGTGTGGAATCGCCATGGTATTCATCTGAACACCAAACTGAAGATGTACAAGGCCGTCGTCTTGAGGACACTCCTTTACGGAGCGGAGACCTGGACCGTCTACTCGAACCAAGCCAGGAAGCTGAATCACTTCCATCTCAGCTGCCTCCGCAGAGTACTGAAGCTGAGATGGCAAGACAGGATTCCGGACACGGAAGTCCTGGAGCGGACCGGAATCCTCAGCCTCCACGCCATGCTGAGGCAAGTGCAACTGCGATCGAACGGCCACCTGGTAAGAATGGACGACGAGCGATTACCCCAACGACTTTTCTACGGAGATGTCGCTACGGGTGCACACCGACAGGGAGGTCAAAAATGACGCTACAAGGACACTTTGAAGAAATCGCTGAAGCAACTGAAAATCAACCCGGCGACCGGGGAGGATCTTGCACAGGATAGACCAGCATGGAGAAGATCCGTGAAGACTGGTGCAGCAATCTATGAGGCCAACCGGATCGCCGCTGCTAAGGTCGAAAGTGTGGCACGAAGGTCACCAGATCCCCGGACCAACACCGCCAATGCTAAGGCCCCTCCAACATGCCAGCACTATCAACGCACCTTCCGCGCGCGAATCGGCCTGGTCGGACATCTTCGGACGCAATGGACCAACAATCCGACAATTCCAACTTCTACGTCAAATTCTGCCAACCCTCCTTCAGACTCCCCTACCCTCACTCCTGGCATCAATTCCATTACTCCCACCATCATAGAGACCACATCCCAATACTCATCGCCTGTTACCCCCACCACTGCAACCACCACCGCCTTCGCCTTCACTACCACCACCACAATCAACAATGGCGACTCTCTCCTAAACTGTCCTCAATGCGACCGCACATCACCTCACGCATCGGCCTGTTCGGTCACTTGCGAATCCATCGTACAGAGACTGGTGAGCCAGTGCCCGGAGCACCAACACACAGTAGAGATCGCCGCCTCCACTGCCCTTACTGTCCTCGCGCATTCACTTACCACATGGGCCTATTCGGTCACATGCGCATCCATGACAGCGGAATTCACCGCAATGCTGACAACACCGATACCCCATACACACCCTCCGATCCTGCCATTCTTACCGCCACTGCCACCCCCGCTACCATGAATGACATCCCCCGAGCCTCTACCGATTTCTCCTGCTCACACTGCGCCCACAACTTCAACTCACGCATCGGCCTGGCCGTTCACCAGCGGACCCATCTCACGGAGGCTGTTGAACCAGTACCTGGGGCTCCAACATACAGTCGCCACGCCCGCCTCCACTGCCCTCACTGCTCCCGCATATTTACACACCGCATGGGCCTATTAGGACACATGCGCCTCCACGACAACCTGCGGTAAACTACCGGAGGCTAAGGCACATAAGCGCACACCATCTACACTAATACATAGACAATACCCTCACAATCATCATAATGTACCGGATAAAATCACGGTTTCCTAGACACCGTGGTTTGGAAGGCTGCCAATCTGACGCTTACACAAGACCACGCCGTGGACCCAGTGTATGCGTTGTGTGTGTCGAGTGACTGACCAGTGGACTGGGAGACAGATGGCCATGGCTCCTCCATATCCCCTGAGTAATTAAATCCTGGTGTGTGTGTTATAGGGGCCAGGTCGTGCTGTGGCGCGTGAAGACGGGTACGCCGACCCGTCAGCCAATGCACCCACTCCCACCTCAGACAACTGATTGGCTCGGATGGTGGTCTGATTGTTGGGGTGGATGAGAGAGTGAGGTCAACAGCTCAGTGCATTTTTCTCACTATAAACAATCTGACGCGCTTGAAACTATCACGGTGTACTAAAAGCCGTGGCTTGGAAGGTTGCCAACTGACGGGATAATTCGGACCACGTGGTCAGCCGAATGTGTTTTTTGTGTGGCGTGCTGACTGGCGGACTGAGAGTCAGGCTGCAATGGCTTCTTCTTAATGTGGCCTTTATGGCACTCCCACTCCGTGGGATCCGAGCCAGGTGTGGTGGTACACCCAGGGGCGGCTCCGGCCCCGCCGGCCACCTGCGCCCTCTCCCATCTCAGGTCTTCTTGACTCTGTCTTGAAACCGGGCTCAGGTGGGGGAGGAGGAGAGTGCGGTAGCTGCAGCGCAAGGCCACTATCACTTAAAACTAATTCACGCTCAAGTCACCGCCCCTGCAATACCTGATGTGGAGCATACGGTGAACCTCGTCGAAATCGACGGTCGAACTGTCATGTTAATAGCTGGGAAACCCACACCGACTCAATGCACTCCGACAAACGCATGGTATGCGACAACGTAGTTGCTTTCTATATACCCTCTCTCACACACACCCGTCTAGTATACGCCTATGCAATCTTTTAATGCTAAAGTAATGGAAGGGTATATCTTTCAATTGAAACGGAGGATATTATAGAGCTGCTTCTGTTGAATCCCCCTCTAAACTCCGTTAACAAGTTTCTGTCGGTTCCAGGCTCTAAACCGATCATTAACGAGTGCTTAAACGCAATTTTTTTAAATTTTGGCCTAGCGATACTTTCTTCGGTTTTTAGACTGCGCTGAGGAATTGATGAATTTTGCTCTAGTAAAGAGCGTTTCGGAATCATCTCTCGCCCTTCAGTCAAGACTTCAAGGAATTAGATTTGCATGCACTTTTTATGTTGAGCATACAGGGATAGGTGGGGATAGGTGCGAAAACTGTAAGTTCAGAAACACATAAACGGTTTCTTGCACGCGTTTTAAATACCTGCCAACGAGTAAGTGTACAGAAGAGATAGATACGGACAAGAACGAACCTGGATAACACCAACACGTATTGTAAGGCTTCAAGTTTCAAGGCTTCACGGGTCCTGCAACAATGTTGTTGCTTTGGGGTGACTGAAGTTTGAACTTATTCCTCAGAGTCTTGGCTGCTTAGGCCTGCATCGTGTTTCCTGATGTGTGGAAGGAAACCATTCAAGGTATTATTTGTCACCATGGAAACTTCATTCTCGGATTTATTTCGACGAGTGAAAATAATCAAGAGGCCTTTGCATGCTTTACTAGTGAGAAAGAGAACAGCACGAAGTCCAATCATCGCAAGATTAAACACGACAAAAGTAAAACCCGTACGATAGTATTCTTCCGCACATTTTGCCGGTTCCTCATTTGTATTTGAGGCACTTTTGGGTTCCACACTCGCCTTCGGAACAGTTGTCACCAACCCTCGCAGGAGAAGAACACCTGCAACAATATATAAAATCAGCAAAAACAGCGATGCTATACACCTGGCAACATCAAAGCGCCGATAGTCTGCTATTCTGCCTCTGAAACCGCCGCCACCTTCATAAACGTCCTCTGGTTCTGATTTTAAAACATCGTGTATTTCCAGCTTTGGGCGGTCAAATGCACCCGATTTATTTGTCCCAACTTCCTGGTTGATGGGCGATAGCGGTCCGGAGGTCACTGGTGCTTGCAACGCGCTGGCCAGCATCACCAAGTGAGCGTTTGTCTCAGCGATCGTAGACTTTTTCTGAGGGACCAACCACATGGGGGGATGCTTCGCGGAATAGCCAACTCTTAATCCACTCAACAATAATGATACAGATGGCAAGCAGGGATACTGAAACAATTAACGATGAAACTCGGTCACATGGTTTTCCCATGCCCAGCGAAAAAAGCATGAATATAATTTCGATAAGAATCAGAAACAGTGCTAGCAGCGATCCAAAAAAGCAGATCGTTCTGGTTCGCTTACTGAGCTCGGCTTCGGTTCTTTTGCTTGAAGCAAGGTACTTCTGTCCCACCCTTATTGGCTCTAATTCACCGGGTCCAGGGAGATCTCCCAGTCCATCAGTGTCTCTTTCGGAAGTATTCAGAGATAAGAGTCTTGAGAAGGCACTCGGTATGTGCGTTCCAGTTTTGCCTCCCTGGTTATTCATTCTTCTTGGGGATGCGCCTGCTCTGATTGATAAAGAGAAGCTGGATTGTCGCTTAATTGATTTTACTGGTAAGGTTATTCGTGGAGACTTTTCGGGGTTAGGCTCAGCCTGTGGATCTTTCACGACCTCGTTGTTCACATTTCCATGGGCTGAAACTTCTTTCATTCGTGATTTTCGAGTCCATGAATGAAGTGGCGTCTGTCTGTTAACTGTACTACGTCTAAATGGTGGTGTAGGTATGAACCATCGACTGGGATGGGTGAAGAGAACTCCTTTCTTAGCTTTTCTTCGACCAACTTCGGCGTTATTCGCGGCAGAGTTGCAGCTATCCCATGCCGGCCGTCTGATCATGGGCCGAACCATTTCTTGCCTACGTTCCACGGCGCCGCTGAAGACCGCAGGCTGGGAACCAACTTCTGACATGGAGAAGTTATTTCCTTCTCAAAACCTGCGATGGAATATGTACACGAGTTGTACAATCTCATCTGATCGCGCATTGGGCGGGTCCAACACGCTCAATGATTAATTCAAAAAAACTATCGATCGTTCCGCACGTTTCAACTTAGGCGGTAATGTATGGCTGGCTGTGGGTGCACCAAATTGTCACAAGCGATCATTCAGCTCATTCAAAGCTTAAAAAACTATGCCTAGTAAAGCGCATGCCAACGTCTGTAGGACGAAAACCCATAACTGGTTACTGAACTTGCCTGGCGTGTGTCCGGTAGTCCATGAATTACTGCCGAAAGGCAAAACCCGATGTCGAAAAAATGCAAAACAACAGCCCCCGGCCTCTATCTCAGGGGTTCCCAAAGTCTGCAGCCTGGTATTTTCATTTACCTTTAGAAAGTTCGGAAGGAAGCACAGATTTGGCCGCCCAAAAGCTGAATATCGTGGGCCCTCAATGCGATCCGCTGCCCCGAACATGTGGGCACTGGATGCGCCACCTAAGGCAGGCGTCCAAAGGCAGTGAAATAAGGGGCTGCAGTTGCTTTTGCCATCAAAAACGACGCCGTGTGACGACTATCCTGCCTCCGACAAGGGATTAACGATGGCCTAACGACTCTGTGGGTAAAAATACAGCATATTCACCTGCGCCTATGCTATTATGAGGAAAAGCCTCGACGACGCAAAGGACAAGTTCTACGATGACCTGCATGCCCTCTTTGTGCTGCACCAAAGGTGAACAAAGATATTACCCTTTCTGACCTTAATGTCCGAGCTTACAGAGCTCATGCTACCTGGCCAGGAGGACTGACGCCTGCAAGAGCAATAATCTTCCTCCTCCTCCTCCTCCTCCTCCTCATCGTCATCATCATCAGCAAAAGCAGCAACATCATCATCCCTTCCGCTTCCTCCTACTTATTTAGGCCTACCCAGAACGTAATCTCCTCACACCTTTGGACTTCCAACCAGACAGAAGACCACGTGCAGACATCCATGATCGCCCTTGAGGCAGCAGTGTGCGTCATCGCTTGTGACGGTCGAAATGTCGGCTACATTAGTATTGTTACTCGACTAGCTAGGAAGAATAATTTATTTAGAGTACTAGAATTCCACAAAATGCCGCAGAAGATCCATACTACAATTTTGTTGTGTAATGAGCTGTCATCCTGTCAAGGCATTGAATCGCATGAGGACTAGCGAGCATGCCCATTGTGGTTTCATCCATTGTTTTCTCGACGTTATGCCTAACGAAGCGTCCCTGCAACCGGCCGTACAGTAGATACGCTATACCAAGACGGAGGACAGATAAGGACATGGGAGGCGCTATTTTGACTACCGCCTCCGATCTTCTTGACTCGGTCTTGGCACCTGGTCTAGGTGGGCGGGGGCAGGGAGGACAGAGCGTGGCAGACGTTTCGCAGGTTTCAATTTCTCTACCCCACACCCGATAGTTCGACCGTCGTAGTCCGACGATGTCCACCGTATGGAAGGTTGGAGCAGGGACGGTGACTCGCGCGTGAATTAGTTTTAAGTGATAGTAGCCTTGCACTGCAGCTACCGCACTCTCTCCTCCTCCCCACCTGGGCCCGGTGTCGAGACGGAGTCAAGAAGACCGGAGGCGGGAGGACGCAGGTGGCTGGCGCAGCCGGGTCTCCTAAGTCCTAGCCGCTAAGTGCCACCACACCTCCCATGTTCGGCATTTTGTTGGCGGGTGCGAAGCCCGAATAACGCATGCCGTGCCCTGTTAATGGCCCCGTGTTGGTCCAACGCATCACCCTACACGTGGCCAGTTTGGGGGGCACAGATGGCAGTTCGACCGTCGATTTCGACGAGGTTCACCGTATGCTCCACGCAGGTGGTGCATGGACGAGGACTTGCGCGTGGTGGTTTTTAGTGATATTGTACGGCTACCGCCTCTCCTCCTCCCCACCTGAGCCCGGTGTCAAGACAGAGTCAAAGAGAAGACCGGAGATGGGGAAGGGCGCAATAATGGCTGGCGCGGCCGGGAGCCGCCCTGGGCACCACCACACCTGGCTCGGATCCCCGTAGATTGGGGTGCCATAAAGGCCACGATGAAGGAGCCATAGCAGCCTGACTCTCAGTCCGCCAGTCAGCCATTCCACATAAAACACACATTGGGCTGACCGCTGTGTCCGAGTTATTCCGTCGGTTGGCATCCTTCAAGCCGGCTTTTTAGCGCACCGGGATAGTTTCAAGCGTGTCAGATTGTTTATGGTGAGGAAAATACGCTGAGCTCTCGACCTCAATCTTTCCCCACCCCATTTCCAGACCACTGTCCAGGCCGGTCAGTTGTCTGATGCAGGCGAGCGCAGCTTTGCTGGTAACCTCGTCTGCGTGTACTACGTACACGACCTGGCCCAAAGAACGCAGAGTTTCGCACAGCAGGGGGGTTTTGGCTCCATCTCACATGTGTGAGATGGCCAGAAGATCACGTTAAGGAGCCATCGCAGCCTGACTCTCAGACCACCAGTCAGCCACTCCACACAACACACATTGGATGTCACTGCGAGGTCTGAGTGTAGTGTCAGTTGGCAACCTTCTAACCGCGGCGGTTAACGTTACCGCACACTCTTCTCCTCCCCACCTGAGCCCGGTCTCACGACACAGGCAATCACCCTACACCCACTGTGGTGTGGACACACGGTGGACATAGTCGAAAACAAGGGCCGGACTGCTATAGCCAACAGGGAATCCGAGAATAGCTATGTTTCACTGTTTTTTTGCTAAGTAATATTATTGTTTAAATGATGTCTGACATTTCTAGATGTTGACGCCCTGGAGTATATGCTAACTAACTAGTCAAAAAGTTAGTTCTTTTCCTTATCTTCACAGGGACTTGTCTGTGCTCTATTTTAAAAACTTTAGAGGTCCTTCTTAAAAATCGCTCGGGTAAAATGCAAATTAACCGCAAAAAACGAATTTATTTCAGGTAATTGCTTTTAACGTTCTTGCATTCAAATAAAATTATGTTGCAACGAACCCTTTCCTTGTTTTCTCTTTCTCTTTTGGGTGAAAATTTTAAAAATATAAGCGATTGTTGATTATGACCCCTACAAAACCGCAAACCGTTACGCTAAAAGCACCCTCAGGTGTTGCACCCGTTTAATAATTTCTATTTATTACCAAATTTGTGGGATTATAAGAAGAACACTCGGATAACCCGAGCTGATATTATAGGGTGTTATAATGACCAACGTCTGGAAATGTGCGCAAACTGCCTTAACCATTTTCAAAGTGAAAAAGGCCAAAAGTTATTTTTTTACCGCTATTCTTACCTAATGATATGGGGTAGACCGCGAAGTCAACAGATCTCTGAGATGCCTATGTAAATCTATTCAGAGAAGCATTGCATGGTGGAAGTGATTATCAATGGTGTTCTGCACAAATGCTACCCCCAAGCTGACCAGAGGGCTGAATGTGGCTGATGTAAACGACATATGCAATTGAAACGCAACAGAAATAGGCTACGACCCTCTCACCATGCTAACCTACCAACCCAAAACTTCTAAGTCCTTATCCAGTCAAGTAGCAACCGCTCCATCACACCCGTCTTTAAAGCACGAGTTCTTGTTGGGGGTGCTGAAAGCATACTTCTTCCACCTGAGGTGACGGTCCTCGGTGTGCGCGCCAGTCATTGGTAGACGGTGCTGTAACGTACCTCGTTTTGCCAGCACTTGCGAGAGGGCTGTTTTGGAACCACCTGGTTCAATCGACACCGTTAAAGAAAATGGACCTGCGCAGGTTCGAGGGTTGCTGAAGGACGGTCTACTGGCAACGGAGAGCCATTTAAAGCCTTTCGCGTCCTCACCAATCTGATGATACTAAAAATGAGCTCCTCAGACAGATTAACCAACGGAGAGAGACGATCCCTTGGAAATATGTCCGGGATTATACCTTGTTTTGCCATCTAAACAGGACACGTGAATAGGAACCGCCCCGCTCGCTTAAATTAGGAATGGTTAATATACCCGTGTCTTAACGCTAGCACTACCCCTAACATAAAACTAAATTGCCACCTTGATCTTAACTCTAGCCCCACCATTAACCTAAACTCTACAACTAACATGTTAGTAACCGTAACCCTTAGTCTAATCATGATCGTAACCCCAACTCTGATCTTAACCTCCAATTTAAACCTAACCCGATACATAACCCCAACCCTCACCTTAATCCAAAGCCTAATTTTCTTGGGATTTAACGCAAAACCACTCGTACTGTTAAGGGTTCCTTTTCTTGTGTCCTGTTTAGGCGGCCACACAAGGCATCCGGTTTGGTTCGAAATGTTGGAGTGTACTAAGCGGCCTTTCATCACCACATAGTGACCTTATTTGAGAAGAGAGGAGCATCACCGCCACGTGCGTCCATTTTTGTCCGCGCGCTCTGTCGGCTGTCAGGCCGACTGCGACTGTTGTTCGCCCAGAGGCGAGGATAAAGTTGCTGATGAGGCTCATTTCGTGCGGTAGATCAACCAGACAGTAAAACTTCCGACCATCTTGGGGGCTTCCAGACGAGGCCCACAAGCAGAGGGGTGCAGGCTCGGAGTAACGCGCGGACACCGACTAAAGCACATGGCATCGGCGCCCCCCGCCGTTAATTGTGCTGGCTGACCGGCGGGTCTGCCAGAGTGAGGACGAAAATAAAGCCTACCCTTACCTTCAACACATGGTAGGCACGCGCCAGGGCCTTTGGGCACTCGATCACCCCACAAACATGCAACCTGTAGATTACTGCTACAAGTAAAAAGGCGAGTCCCAGGAGGCATTTGAATAGAAGTAGAGGTCATCACTGAGTCAAGAACTTTATTTAAGAAGTCGAGTTTGGCGAGCGTACGCTTTCGATTATTCATCATCAGGCCTTTACAATAATATAAGGGAGGGTGGAGTAACAAAAGTTTAAACATCCAAGAAGAACTCTCTTCTCCTGAAGTATCAGCTTCTTGCTCGAACTAACATCCAACAGTGGTGATAAACTTTCAGCGACTAAGAACTAGAACGCCAGCCATCAAGTAATCATCGCATCAAATGCGATTACTGCAACTCTTGTGCAGCAAACACCCTTACCTGATGCTGACTCTGCTAATAAGTTCGATCAGGACTCCAAAACGTCGGGTGAATAATGTTCTTTTTTCAAACGATCGCGTCTACTTCGTTTCATGCTGTCGACTATTCCGATCACAAATGATGGCCTTCTGTTCCGTTCGAAGGCCACAGGGGTCCTGAAGGACGCTGAACAACTGGCACACTGTTCACACAAGATGTGCACCGTAAGACCAGAAGAGCGCCGACTACGAGCTTTCATCACATCCACCCATGCCCTTTGTTGCCCACTTCGGTGCTGTCACCAGTCAGGGCCTGGCTCAGGCGAGAGGGCATGTCCGGCCGCTGCAACATATGACCCGATCAACTAAGCGAGCGAGGAGGCGAGTTTATTGACATAAACTGTATGTACTATTACTTTCGTCATTTGGCACGGCGAAAAGGCAATTGCTGATCAGCAAGTCTGCGACCTCAGTCAAGTGCCGCTTTGATTGGCATCAGCGAGTCGCGACATGCATGGAAAGGACTGCGGAGACCAATACGGGTAACTTTAGCAGAAATGGCCGGGAGTTGAGCTGGTATATTTAGGCTTTGAAGAAGGTAACTCCGAGCTATTCATTGTTTGTGCGCTTCCTACCATGTTCAGAACATTCTCACTAGATTTTGGGCTGTGGCCTCAGTATTGCTCAAGCACCGGGGCAGGATCAGTCCACTCTGAAGAGAATATGCTTGAACGCATTGACTCTAGGAGCTGAGGGAAACGCTTCTTTCACATGTGTTATTTTCTGTCAGTAATGCTACTACTCCACCCTGGTTATCTCTAAATCACAGGCGAATTTCTGAACAGCGTCTTCTTCGCTTTTAGCGGAAAACTTTTGGGCTCCTGAAAAGTTTCATTTCAGAATTTTGTGCGGTCATACTGAGCAGAGCGCGCAACCTCCCGACACCAGAATCTGGTGCGCAGGTCGCATAAGTCCTGGCACTATCTGTCGGTCGAGACGTTTTACCCGAGATCGAATCCCTGTGACTAGGGCAGTCACACCCTCGCACCCGTACGTGTTAATTTTGGGAGTTCAGGATGAGGCAGTTACTTCGGTGGAATGGCGTGTCAGAGTTGCCTGCCACATATGTCAGTGAGACGAAGTTATCTTGGACTACCAGATCCAAACTAATGACAGTGGTTTGATCCTAAAGAAATGCAACAGTATGAGCTTCGGCGAGTAGCGCCTTCTCTACAGAGTGTAGTGTGATCCATTGTCTCGGTAGTCACACTTTTTGTCGGTATCGGTACCATTCATCGCGGAATTCAAGGTGCAACTAACATAAAGAGCTCGGACAAGTATGCCGACGATTTGGTTTAGAGATCGGTCATCGTTTGAGGACCGCGTGACAAGATATCTCTTGGGTGTCTAAAACGGGTGTTTGCAATGACTGAGCGTTTACAGAACAGTGAAATATCGACAGTTCGATCTTCGTATCCGACGGGATCCACGGTGTGTCGGACAACAAGGTGGACCAGGGAATGTAACATGCACATGAAGTAAATTATAATGAAAGTAGACTCGCGCCGCATTTACCAAACCTTATCCCCCCCGCCTGTTTCATCTGTAATGACCATGCCATGAAGACCGGAGTCGGGAGATGGCGCAAGTGGCTGGTGCGGCCGGAGAGGCCTCTGAGAGGGCCACCACACCTGGCTCAGATCTCACGGAGTGGGAATGCCATAGAGGCCCCAGCCACCGTCTGAGCTGGTCATTGAACTGGTGCGGGCAATGGGCGCAGCTACTGATATACCTCATGGCCTCATCTACGCGTACTACGTACAGGACCTGTACCCCCAAACGCAAGCACCAGGATTGCATACAAAAAGGGAGTTGAGCGGCCCACAGCTCACATGTGTGGGAGTGCCAGAGATCACGTTAAGTTGAAAACGCTGCAGCCTGACGCTCAGACACCAGTCGACCACTCCGCAAAAACACGCACATTGAACTGACTGTGAGGTCTAAGTGCAGTCGTCAGTTGGCAACCTTCCAAGCCACGGTGCGTAGAGCACCGCCATAGGCTCTGGCTCGGGTTTCAGACAGGAGCAACGCGGAGAAGGAGCCTAGGATTATACTTCCCTATTATGCTAGAGGGACTGGTTTCCAACATGTGTTATGTGGTATTGGGCGTAACCATGTGTGATTTAGATACTGGTGATAAAAATGGAGTGGTGTGATATAGCGGGCGGTGTTCTAACACAAATTTTTGTGGAGACACATGGGGTCTAATAGGCCCATGCGGTGTGCGAATCTGCGAAGACGGTGCGAATAGTTGAGGCAGGTGTATGTTGGTAGTGCTAGCACTGGCTCACTGTTATCTATGTGATGAACTTGCAAGTGACCGACTAGGCCGATGCGTGACGTGCATGTGCGGTGGCAATCAGGGTGGTATAGGTCGGGAGGTGCTGAGTTGGCGAGGGTTTTGCTGCTGGTTACGCCCATGGGAGGGGTGGGGATAGGATTGTTAATGGATTGGCAAGATGTGTTAGGTATGTCGGTACTGCGTCGGATGCCGATTTCATGGATGCACATGTGATCGAATAGGCCCATGCGGTGAGTGAATTTGCGATCGCAATGAGGACATGGCAGAATCGAGTCTCCGCTGCTTGTAGAATATATCTGGCAGCCAACTGTAGCTCGTTCGGGTATTTGTACTAGAGTTCTATTTTAACCTAGCCGCTTTAGAGCCTGTTTAGATTAAATCGCCTGAGTTGGCTTACTTCGTGCCCGTCCGTAAGTATAAGGGTTAGGAATAAGCCGATTCAGACGGAAACACGGTCCTATAAGGTGGGATAATTTGCAAAGTTTAAATGATGCACTTAAAACCAAATGTCTCGACGCGTACAGCAATAAAAGTAGTGTTAGATTACGTGGGAAGAAGATGGGAGATTCGAGCAAATAACAAAAGGATTGGGGACAGCAGAAGGAGCTACTTTTCCGAGAAAAACGATCAAATGTAAATTAAAGCGGTAAATAGTGTTGATAGAGATATAAAATGTCAGTTGAAGGGATACACTGTTAAGTCCGGGAGTGGCAACGGTGGGACAAAAACCTAAAATTCTAGTGTTACAGGAGGACAGCATACGTGGGAACGTACACTGCTGGTGGAGGGGGCGGTGGTGCTCAAGGTAGCTGTTATCTTCTGCCAAACAAGTTTGAAAATTTCCGTCTATCTCCTATGAAATCCTATCTGACCTATTTGCACGTTGTTCCCTACCTTCCATGTTTTTCCCCTGCCGACTTGAACTGAACTTCTTTGTTTATTCCCATAGACTTTAACCTTGAAACGTCGGGTCAACCGTATTGGTGCATTGTTCTTACACACGCGTGTGATGGACGCTAGTAAACAGATGTCATTTTTGTCGTCTAGACTCAGGCGTTATATTTGGCTGACTCCTTTGTTTTGACTACGGCTATCTACCGTTAAGTACTGTTTTCGACGGTTCGATATCCCAGGGTAACGCGTACTAAACCCAATTGTGGTTTGCATTTCGCGTTTACGAATGCGTTACTCTGGGATACAAAATCGTCGAAAACAGTAGCAGTAAATTGGAGCTTAGAGGTTGTCGTAGATTTGGTGAGAGCGGGGAGATGGCGTCGTTGATGGTCGTCGCGATGACTGACGAGGGGAGAGCTGCAGAAAAAATGATATCAACAACGATAGAAGGCGGGGGTAGGGGTGCGTTGGCAGTGTGAACACCGGTTGTTAATTTTTTAACCACCGTGGGTGCAGTTGGGTTTGATGCAGAGAGGACAATGGAGGCGTTCGTGGGTGTAAAGTTTGGTGTTGTGGGGTTGCTGCTGTATTGCGTCCGAAGATCTCCGATGGATTTCCGCGCGGAATTTGCGTTGACAGCGTTGGCAGGACGGAATGGCTTGAGCATTGGCGGCGTGGATCCGAGACGTTTGCGACTTGCGAGCTGCCCTTTTGACCTTGGCAGCGGTGACCCGGTTTGCTTCGTAAATTACTGCGTCAATTTTCACTTTTCTTCTCCAGGCCAGTCGGTCCTGAGCGAGGTGCTTCCAGGTCGCCGGGTTGCTTTGCAGTCACATCAGAGAGTTCTTCAAGGTTCCCTTGTAGCGTCGTTTTTATCCTCCCTGTCTGCAAACGCCCGTAGTGAAATCTCTGTATAAAAGTCGGTTGGGCAGTCGCGCATCGTCCAGCCTCACCAGGTGATTCATCGCAGTTGTAGTTGCCTCAGCATGCCGTGGATGCTGAGGAGACCGATTCGTTCCAGGACTTCCATGTCTGGGATCCTGCTTTGCCATCTCAGCTTCAATACTCTGTGGAGGCAGTTAAGATAGAAGGGATTCAGCTTCCTGACTTGGTTGGATTAAACAGCCCAGGTCTCCGCTCCATACGTGAGTATTGCCAAAACGACGACCTCGTACATCTTCACTTTGGTGTTTATTTGACTGCCGTGGTGATTCGGCACAGAGGCTCGCAGCCGGCTGAAGACCTGGCTGCTTTTGGAGAGCCGGTGCGCAAACCAGTCGTCGATTGAAATGTTGCGTTACAGTGCGATTGAAAGATATGCGAAACTTTCAGCAACATGGTGAACAGTGATTCGATGAGCGTTGTATTCCGCGCTGAGTGACGGTTAGTGCATGACCACAGTTTTGCCCGTGTTGATTTTTAGCCCAAAATTGACGCAACCGGCGGCGAAGAGGTTCATGCTTCTTTGTATGTCTTCTCCCGTCACGGTGTTGAGGGCGCAGTCGTCCGCTAAGAGCAGATTGTGGATAGTCCTAGACAGGTGTGTTGGGGCCTGTCTGCGCCGGCTATTGAGCAGGAGCCCGTCAGTTCTGTATGCGATGCGGATCCCAGCGTACTCACCACGGTAGGCGTCCACCAGCATGGCAAATAACATTAGACTGCAGAGGGTGGGAGCAATTATGTAACCCTGCTTCACTTCGCTTCGGAGACCGTCCCGTTGTCCGTAACACGCGCCATCATCCCTTCGTGGAGTTTGCACACCATGTGCGTGAACCGTTCAGGATAGCATGATCTTCTTCAGCACATAGTGGTTCAACATGTTGCAGGCTTTCTTCCGATCCACGAAGTAGGTCTGCAGCTCCCAGCGCTTCTCTTGTAGTTGGCACGCAGCGAAAATCATGCCAGTTTTTCCGCGGCACCGTCGGAGGCCATATTGAATTGCCGGGAGCAATCCCCACTCTAGGTGGCTTTTAAGATGATTGAGAAGGATGCGGGCAGAGATCTTCCCGGCGATGTTGAGGTGCCTCTGTAGTTATCACAGCATTGGCGGTTTTTCTTCCGCTTGTAGAGATGAACGAGGGTCGTATACTTGTAATCCTAAGGAGCCCTTCATTGGCGCAACATCTCCTGGAATATCGATTTAAGTTTTGCCATTAGCCGGGGGCAACCGAGCTTATAAACTGCCGCTGGGCTTGTATCGGATCCCAGTGCTTTCCCACTGGAAAGTTTTTGCCCGGCCCGGATGGCCTCTGGTAGGGAAGAAAGGAGATCCAAAACCTGAATTGGTGGGTTTCTTTGGCCGAAGTGGGCTTGATGGCCTTAAAGGAGTTTTTCATTGCGGTCCGCGTATCCTTGTTTTTTTTCAGCCTTGCGGACCATACAGGCGTCCTGCATCTCCCGCAACAGTTGCTGGGCAAGGCAGAAAAATACGAAGAAGGCTGCTTTGTTGGTGTCAGTCCGGCGGTCCATGTAGACTTTGTGTAGTCCATTCTGCTACTTGGGGCGTTTATACTGTCATCTACATCTTTTTGTAGCTGGCTCCAGATTAATCGTACATTTCATGCAGTAATCCGAGGCCTAATCATTCTTCAATCCATCCCTTTGAACAATGGAGTACTTTTAACCCGCATGTATTTTATAGCACGCCGGGGGTAGCATGCAGTCTTCCGGCGTTGCATATCCGATTTCATAATCTAACTTGATTGCTTACCGTGCGCGTAGTTTCATCTTAGCTTCCCTGAAATAGTAACATTGGCTACTGACTTCAGAGCTGATAGTATCGCAATTTTTCGGCAGGGATTGCTTATGTGGCCTTCGTCTCGACAGGACATGGGAGCAGGAACCACCCGTAATACCGACGGTTTTGTGCTAAATTCCTGGGAAATAAGGGTTAGGACTAAGCTTAAGAGGGCAGGTTTAGTGTTACGATTATTGGCAAGGTTTAGGTTGGGGTTAGTGTTAGGGCCACGATACGCGCATGTTTACCCCTCCGGGAATTTAACGCAAGGCCACCTGTATTACGAGGAGAGAGAGAGAGGGGTCGTTCCAACTCCTGCGTCCTGCTGGGGTGGGGGGAGGGAGTATATAAGCAATCCCGACCGATTTTTCATTAGTAATTATATGTTTTGAAGTGTGAATTGTCGTGTTTATTCCGGCCAGCAAGACTGCTATAGTTTCAAGTTATAATTTAAAGTTCCCAGACTGCCCGTTTGGTTTTTTTTTCATGTTAAGATGTCAATCCCCGACTTGATCAACCATCTGAAACTTTTAATGACCACCAGGTGCAATTTTTCGGGTTATTGAAGTCAACTACGTTGTCGCGTAGCACGTTTTTCCACCTATTATATAGAGAGAGCGAGAGCGAGAGAGAGAGAGAGAGAGAGAGAGAGAGAGAGAGATTAGATGTAATGCTGACATATTTCGCTGAAAACAAATTAATGCGCAAGTCAATTTTACGTCCGCGTCATAGAACAGTGGTTCGTTTTGTCGCTGGAGGCGGCTGAATTACTGGCACCTTATATGAATGTGCCATTAGGGAATGGAGGGCGCGACGAGGTCATCGAGAATAAAGGAAGATTTTCAAAAATTTGACAGACCAAAAAAAGGCTGATTTTCTTCTCTTGTGCTTCATTCATCTTGTTACTGGGGATGTAATGTAGCAAATATGTGTCGTATCATATGCTAATGCTTCAGTCATTCCGAAGGCATCGTGTGTATCCTCCCCTGAACTATCTTCCTATGCAGATAATTTGGCGCTAAATTCCAGGGAGAATAAGAAGGGTGAAGGTTGGGGAACGAATTATGTCAGGTTTAGGGTTAAAGTTTGGGTTTGAGTTAATAATAGGTGAGGGTTAAACACGTTAATATATACCATTAAAGCAAGACCTCCTGCGTTACCGGGGGAGTCCTATTCCTTTGTCTTACCTTCGCATAAGTCCGTCTCATGATTATAATGTAAGCTTTTCTGCTCTACGTTGCAGGCAAATCATGAACAGTTTATCCATAATAAACCCCGTGAGGATTGGGCGAAGTTCGAGTTCAAATGTGTGGATGAGAGAACATACACTTGGAATCGCTTCCTTTCACGCTGATACGGACACTGTTCATCGGTTAGCATAAATGGAAGTATAGATGGTACGTCCACAGCAGTTATTATCAGTGAAGTTCAAGATTGTATGACACTGAGTGACAAATTGGAAACTTTGAAAATGGGACTAAACCACGAAAAGCGAACCGGAATTTCGGATTTCAATCACATGTAGCCTCTTGCATACACTTCTATGCTTGTTTAACCCAGACCTGATGTGTCCAGCGGCTTCAAAAATTATAGCCCCGCCTTCCTAGCAGAGACAGTCAGCGATGCTTTGTAAAAAAAACAAAGGGCCGTTCGGTCTTTTAACCGCTAGGAAATGGCAGTCCAAAGGGCAGCGCGACTGTCGGTGCCGCTGTTGGCCGTAGATTTTTTATTGATTTTCTGGCGAGCCATCGAGTTTGGCCTCGTTTCCATGACCTCGTTTCCGACACAAAGACTTGGCGGACCAGGGCATCATATGCCAGGCACGCCATTCGTAGAGCGTAGGTAGTTGAAAGTTGCAGTTGATTGAATGGGGTATATCAGCAATATCTAACAATTGTATCATCACTAGCCTCCTCCAGTTCACCACAGATATGTAGACCAAGACCATGACCATTTTAAAGTTACAATTGTATAGGTATAAATCATTTGGATGATTTTCACGTCGAATACTATAAACTGTCTTAAAATAAGCAACATTTTTTCGGTACGAAACACTTTGCCGGGTGATCTTATAAGTGGGCACGAGAAATGGCGGATCAGCACTTGGGCAGGCGTGCACGCTTATGACCGATCGATGGTTCAGTTCGAATGGTGCATTTTCTCAGCTATCTTGGCACACAGCTCCATTCTGTTCCAGACGTCAAGGCGAAAAACGCTATGTCTCGAAGTGACCGAGCAGGTCTGGCAGCTGGCGATTCGGAGGTGCCTCCGCCTATCGTTCTTGAGCACCCAATTCCAGAGGACGTAAGCTTGCTTCTAAATGATGACCACAATACTATCTCCGAACCAAGGGGGAAGACCACAGTCACCCTCGCGCGGTTCCGAGTCACTGGTTCACCGTCATTCTACACCGGCAGTGTGGGGATCAAATTTCACTGTAAGCAACGTTATCGGAGGTCGAGACATTCCTAGCTCTACTACTTCGGGTGTCAGGGCAGCTGTTGAGGTACCTAGTTATAATGTCAATAACCAAAGTGAGATCTGCTCTGAAGACAACACTGAGGCAGAAATTCTTCTACAAAAAAATAATAACCGGCCTATAGAACCACAGAAAGAATCGAAAAAGACTCTTCGGGTTAAATTCGCTCTCGACAGTCGTGCTTCACCAGACTGTCGATCACCCTCACGAGAGTCACGAGCAAGAACGCCTTCAAATTCGGGGAATAGGCAGCCCAACTTCGAAGGAATAGCAGTTTCAAACGAGAATTTTCCGGACCTTGCTTCATTAAACTCCTCCTTTTGCAACCAGGAAAAATGTGATGATCTTAAATCATTCGTTAGCAAGGGCATTGCTTACAGGAGAGCACGAATCATTTGCATTTCCGGCTCGGTACTTGCAATATTATTTGCCATCCTGGAAGCTTGTTTCCTGTTTGCTAGCTTGGCATTGCGTGTAAAATGCCGTGACATTGCTGGATTTCTGGGAAAAGTCTCCCTGCTTTTTCTAATCGCGGTGATACTGGAGTGGTTTCGCTGCTGCATTGGCGTGATGTCACCCATACCGCCAGTAACTCTCATCTACCAACACAGGAAGAAACAAATTTAATGCACACAAGTGCACTCCACCATCTGGATAAGGAAGATTCAAATGCCCTGGGATTGCAACGTAGCGTAAACTCACTTAGTGATTTCCGTGCGGACACGGCACTAGGTGAATTGATACAGACGCGTAGTTTTGCGTCCACCACTGGGCCCCTAAGAAGGTTTTCATTGGATGGCAAACAAGTCGCAGTCTCTTTTATCCTCTTTATTATTTACTTTATTCTGCTGGGTCTCCTTCTTGATGGAGCTTTCTGGATTCCCTTGGAAAACAACAGCTCAGTCCGTCAAGGTCAGGCCAATCATAACAAAACGTTTAATGAAGCAACTCCTGTGACTGAATGTCCGTCCTCTGGGTTCCGTACGGGCCTGTGCTTCCTGGTGATGCACTGTCTGTTACTTGGTGTAAGGATAACATTCTGCTGTGTGAGTGGGTTCGGTGGAGCTGTTCGCTTTATTATCTCTCGATTTCGAAAATCATCTCGTCAATCTCTATCTGAACTGATAGTTGAGCAAAACCTTCCCGTGTTCCCAGGTAAAATGGAGCAAGCTTACGCAGGAGAGACCGCAGATAAATAATAAGACGAAGGAAATGCCTCTTGAGGGCGCTGTAACTGATTTAAAGGATAGTGGAATGCATTTTGTGCTTTTCCTTCGGAATTTGATTCAGACCCGAAAACTATCGTCACAGAATAGTCAGGTTTACGATAGAGTTTCTTCCATCCCTGTCAATGGTGTTATTTTCCATACATTCACCCTTGCTGAACATTTCTCCAAAGTGGCCTGATCCTTGCTTTTCACATTAAAAAATATGACTGAGTGCTGAGTTTGGGGTAATTCTCCTTCTGTGAGTGGGGAATGTTACGATAGGTTATCTGAAGCCGAGTTTGGCCAGAGCGCAAAATTTTCCGAGGACAGATGCACTACACAGGGCAAAAGGCTGTCCGAAATGGACCATGTACAGGCTAGAGCAGTCCTTTCGAAACTTCAACAGCGAGTTAAGCAGAGAATTCTTGAAATATAATTGCTAATGTCTGGCATTACTTGATAGTGCTTTGGACAACGGTTTGAATATCGAGGCAACAGGTAATCGTAGGCTTATAGTGTTGATGCAGCCATTTGTCCTGCAAACAACGGGGAAAATGCGGAAGCCACTTGGACAGTTCACAATACTGTTTACGATGCCAACTTCTCAAGACGAGGTGCCGTCCACATAATCTCATATATTCGGGGCGGTCACAGTATTTGTGCAAACGGACTCACTTGGTTCGACGCTTTGTTAATTAGTACTTCGTTATGACGCATTGTTGGAAGTGCTCAGAAGTTCGATTGCAATAAAAATAATGGGAACTTTTATATGGTGTCTCAAACGACGGCAGTAAAAGCTGTGCAAAACCACTATGCGTAACACATTTGCCTTAAATATGCTAGAACATGTGGGTCTTTGAAAAGTTTCCTCAGCGTGGTATTTGTTTAATGCAATTTGCATTTTCAAAATGCACTCTGTTAAAATGGAGAAGTTGTACAAGTAAAAAGCCGATTGGTGGATATTCGAATTTCTCCCACACGCCATAGCAAACCTACTAAAGGTAATCTGGTTACATCTTTGAAGATCAGAAAGAATAGCAGCTTAGCTACATGCATAGGTTTTAAAACGATACGCTACTGATGAGCATGGTAAAATTAACAATAGCAATTCAGTAGCGAATCCATAAGGTGGTGCATAATGATAGATTCAAAACCTGCTAGATTTGTTATACTGAGGAATGCCTTGCTGTACCTTGGGAATGGAGTCGCCGGAGTCGACCCTTCTCACTCTTCTCTCCCTCTTCTCTCACTCTCCCTCTTCTCTTCTCTCCCTCCTCTCTCTCGAATTTTGGGCAGATTTATGCGCGTTGCATGGGCTGGTAGATGGAAGTGTGTTGATGGGGGTTTAAAGTGTGGTGTTTTATTGCAGAGGTTCATGAAGGTGCGTATGGCTGAGCGAGCCCTTTATGTGAAGGAATGATCGTAGGCCGTGTGAGCAGTTGAGGTGGATGCGACGGGCGTATGGTAGTGTTCACGACACTGCTTTTCCCTTCTTACTGGAAAAAATCGTAAGTGGCCGAGCATGCCGCTGCGTGATGTAAAGGTGGGATTGCAATGGGGGCAGGCTGAGATCGAGTCCGCATTTCTGGTGCCGGAGTCGGTTGTAGTAGTAATGGTAGAGGTTTTGGTGGGTGACAAGGCGTCAGGAGTGTTCTCAACATATTGCAGAAGGTGGCGGAACATCGGCGTTTTGCTCTCAAGTGATGGTGGTCGTCCTCGTAGACATCGTGGGGGTGCGCATTGGAGTTGGAGGTTTTGGAGACATAAGGAGTATGTGCAGCGTTTTTAGGGCTCAGAGTCCACAAAGGTCTGACGAGGCGAATCTACGTGCGGTATGTCCATTGGTATCGTGGACAGAATGGCCAGGGTTGGATGTTGGAATTGTTGGACCTCGAAATTTGAGACCTGCGACCAAATCTTTTGGTTTTAGCTTTCATGCGCCGGTTGGCTTCGTAGATTCCTGTATCAGTGTTCACTGATATCATCCAGGCCTGTCTTCCTGAGCCAGGATGGTGTGCAGATTAATGAACTAAGTGTTCAGTGTCCTGTAGCATCATTTATGTCCCCCCTTTCGAAGACCGCTTGCGACTCCGTCGCCGTAGAATAACCACCGAGTTAGGCGCTCGTCATCCATCCTTAAGAGATGACTGTTCCATCGCAATTGGATTGGGTTCAGCTTAGCATGGAAACTAAGAACTTTTTCCTTCCAGATCTCCACGTCCGGGCTTCTGTCTTGTCACCTCTGATTCAGTATTCTCAGGGAGCAGTTGAGATGGAAGAAATTTAGTTTCCTGGCTTGATTGACATAGATTTTCCACGTCTCTGCTCCATTGAGTAGCGTCGCCAGAACTGCCGCTCTTTATCTCTTGAGCGTCATATTGGGTTGGAGTCGACGAAGATTCCAAACCCAGCCATGTGGCCTACTAAAGACCTGTCTGGCTTGGCAGATCCGGTGGGTCACTTCTTCAGGGATCTTGAGCTTACTATTCTCCTTCAAGACCTCTCTGCTTTCATTGAAAGATATATATATATATATATATATATATATATATATATATATATATATATATATATATATATATATATATTACTAATTGAATATATATATATATATATATATATATATATATATATATATATATATATATATATATATATATATATGATATGATAGTGGGGCTCACCGATCTGCTTAAAAGGTACATGTATGTTCCGTTGTGCCCTGGAGATCAGACTAGAGCTCTCGCAGGCGGTCGCATAGCGACGTGTAGCATATGATGAAATGGAACCGACAAAAGCCAAAGGGAGACCGGAATGGCCATTTCTGGCTTATTAGCCGTCATCAGCCAGTCATACCCAATCCCAGGAATGGAAAACGGATAACAGCATACGCGTGAAAAATGGCGGTTGATCAAAAACGCGACGAACGTAAGCACTGATGAGAGGACCTAAAGGACAGTTCTCACATGGCGTAGTGGTTAAAACGATAGAGACGTTTAACGAAAAATTCGATATCCGAACTTCAGGCAGGTCGTTGCTCCACGCAATCTTTAATCATCAGTCAGTTCTCAGAGGTGATAGCAGTGATGCCGGCCTTTTTGTTCGCTGACTGATTTAAAA
>WEDG01002385.1:0-26631 GCA_017591395.1 Schistocephalus solidus | reverse complement strand
GTGGCAGATGGAATAGGCGGATCATTGACTCAACGACTTGAAGGCAGCAAAACGCGCTACACAGGTCTTATTTGCGCTCAGACGTGGGTTTGTGCAGATTGATAAGGAACTCTTCCGAAAAACCTACGGGGTATTTGTTCGATCTCACTTGAATAAGCCATCCAGGCCTGGCGTCCGTGGTTTAAGAAGGATTATCTACAGCTGGAACGAGTGCAGGCGAGGGCTACGAAGATGGTCAAGAATCTTAGTAATCTGCCTTACGAAGCCAGACTGGTTGAACTTGATTTGTTTCCTCTAAATTACAGGCAACTACGCGGTGACCTCATCCAAACCTACCGGATTGTCAGAGGCCGCAATTGTGCCCTAGAATTTGCTGAATTCTTCGAATTGGCTGGGACGGAACATCTGCGGGTCATCCCTTTAAACTGCAGAGGAAGTTTGTCCACACGGAAGTCCGTCGGAACGCCTTTTCGCAGAGGGTCGTTGGAGCATGGAACGGACTCCCTGAGGATGTTGTCCTTTCAGAAACTGTTGATGCATTTTAAATTCAAACTAGATACTCGTTTTCTGAGAAACTATTTTCAATATAATGAAGATTGTGTAAACAGTGGCAGGTTGCGCGTGGCCCACACATATCGATGACCCTACATTTTCATTTGTCAGATTTGTCACTGTAAAAGCATTTATACTATTGACATTTTTTTGCATATGAATAGGGAGCTCAAGGGGCGAAAGCCTACTTCCCTCAAATAAAGCGACTTAAAAGTGACTTATAAATGATGTTAAAAATGGAAAAACATACTACTAACAGACAGAGATAAAAAAATAATAAGTTTTGCAAGTTAGTTTTAAAGCAAATTGTTTACTAATCATAAAATTATACATAAAAATAAAGACGCTATCCAAAAACATTTTAAATGTTAAGTTATCATAATTTTTTTTTAAAAGTTTTTAAGATAGAAAAAAGCTGCTTTTAGATAATGGATATATAAATCATTAAATTGAGAGCCCTTGTGCCTAGCCAGAAGATAGGTATTTATGAGTCTTGTAGGTCACTAACCACCACTTATAGCTTGCCCATAACCAGAGGGTGTACCACATAACCAGATGATAAGAGTCTTAATCTCTGTGTGCCTTGCATTTCGTCGTAGGTGGTTTATAAAAGGACATTAAAAACTAATCGTGGGAGATTCTGGCCTGAGTATCTGGTTCTAGTGAAATGGCTATCACCGCACGCAAAGTACGTTTGGATTTTCAGCTTGACGTCTAGGTGCAGATAAGGCAGCTCATCGGGAGAACTCAGGATTGAAGAAGCTATCGCCAACAGTAACTTCCGCGTCTAATTGGATACTGGATCGATTTCTCCTTGGTGGTTTTATCGTGTATAACTAATTAATAGGGGTGAATAATAAATTCAAATTCAGGAAGGACAGAGGTAGAGTGACAGCGTCCACTGGAGAGGAGTACACCAGTACCCGATGTTCATTAATAAAGCCCACATATCACTGAAGAAACTTGTTTGTTTCGTTTTGCCTTTTGACTTACTCTTGAGTCCCCAGCCCCACCATTGCTAGATTTTAAGGCAATCTTACAGGACTGGCAAAGACAAGGGAGAACAGAATGGTCATTTATAGCATATTAACCCTAATCATTCAGTTTTACCCAAACCCCAGGTAGTGCACAACACGAGGCTGCATCCGGCGGCCTGATTTTCAGGATTCCAACGCCCTACCCGTTGATCCACACGCTCGTTGGCTTGATTGCTAAAATAAAACGTATGCACATAAATTGACGAACCCTTGCAATTCGCTAGGATAAATCAATTTTTCGATTAAAAAAAGAGGCTTAACGTAAATTGTAATCAGTAGGAGTTAGATGATTAAATGGGATAATAAGATAATGGAAATAACAGAAGGTCCCAATTGCTGACGCTTCGGGACATAAACGGAACCTGGCACGGTTTGGCTTTGGCCATACGCCAATGATCTTTGGCATGCTCCCCAGATGTACGTTATCTCCTTGCTTACTTTGCACCATCTTGTTCTCAGGAAGTCCTGATTTCACTGGAATGATTGTCGATTTAATTTGCCATGGCAAAATAAAAACATACTGTTAGCGCCACGTCAGCGATTACGTCGGCTTGCACTTACACATGCTTGCTTTTCGTTTGGCACCTACGCTCACGACTGGTAAAAGGCAGGTTAAGAAGGTGTATGTGTCGGCTTGATCCGTGGTCTTCTCAACAATAGTTTTTCCAGATCGGTAGAGATGGGAATATTATTAATTGTATGACTGTGTGCTACTCACATTTACTGTCTTGCTGAGACCCCTAGAGTTCTTCACATCACTGACACCTTAAAATGCGAAGTTTGAAGTTTTCTCAAAATAAAGCAAAGAAAAAATGGGAGATTCAGTGTCACCTGTCCAAGTAAAGTTTATATGGGTTTAGCACGTTCTGTTTGGAACTGATACTAAAATACTGCTTGTTTATAAAAAGACTTCAGTGCAGTATCGAAGGAAATAAAACAGAATCTGCCCAACTATTTTATTAAAAGATTTATATCATCTGAAAAAGCTTATCTGACATTCTAAAAATTTCTGATCCAAAAGGAATTAAAAGAACTAAAAGAGTTGAAATCCCCAGGACCAGACGAGCTTCCACCCAAGCTTCTGAAAGAACTCGCCAATGAACTTTCCGCACCTCTGTCAGTGCTCTTTCAAAAGTCCTTTGACTCCGGAACACTTCCTTTCGATTGGAAGCTTGCACATATAACTCCCTTGACAAAAACAGTAGCCGGGCGTCAGTGACAAACTACAGGCCCATAAGCTTGACATGCATCCTTGGCAAGATTATGGAAAGGATCATCAAGAGCGAATTGGTGAAATTCCTAGAGACTCATAATTTCTTATCAAGCTTTCAACACGGGTTCAGAAAAGGAAGATCATGCACAACGAATTTTTCTGTATTCGCTCCAGAGATGGATCTAAGCACTTGAAGATAAACACGCGGTTCACATTGCCTTCATTGACTTTCAAAAGGCCTTCGATACTGTGCCACACGAGAGAATGCTGTACAAGCTAGAAAGAATTGGAATCAAAGGAAACCTCCTCAAGTGGATTGAAAACTTCCTCGTGGGTCGGCGCCAGGTTGTGTGCATCGGCCAAGAGAGGTCAAGTTCTGCTGCGGTCGAGAGTGGGGTTCCTCAGGGCACAGTATTAGGGCCAATACTGTTTTAAATAAACGTAAACGATTGTGTCAGGAATCTCGACTGTGAAGCAGCAATGATTGCCGATGAAATTATAATCTGGAATGTAATCCAGAGCCCTGCTGACGAAGATAAACTGCAGATCAACCTAACTCGGTTGGAGGAGTGGTCGAATCATTGGCTTTTGCGGTTCAACGTCGAAAAGTGTACAATACTTCACGTAGGCAACCCATCTGGATCTGCTAAAGTAGAAGTTACTTTCTCAACGGTGAAGCCTTAAAGGACGTGGAAACCCAAAAGGACCTTGGTGTGCTGACGACCACCACCTTAAAACCATCGTCTCACTGCTTGAAAGTGGCGAAGAGTGCAATTGCGGTGTTGCATGCCATCAGACGAGCCTTTTTGGATTTCGATTAAGATCATTTCGCTAAGACTTTTGGAACATTAATAAGGCCGCATTTGGAATATGCTATGCAGGCCTGGAAACCCTATACAGTTCAAGATCAGAACTGCCTCGAAAGAGTACAGAGGAAAGCCACCAAAATGGTTAGAAATCAAAGCTCCTTGCCATATCAAACCCGCCTAATGAATTTTAATCTGTTCCCTTTGAGTAATAGGCAAATGCGTGGTGATCTCCTGCAGACATTTCGCATTGTTAAGGGATTGGATTGTTGCCTGGAATTCTCGGACTTCTTTGAATTTGACGCCACGACCCATCTCCGAGTTCAATCATTGAAACTGCGTGTCCAGCAGGCGAGACTGGATGTGCGCAAGTTCTCCTTCTCTGTCAGAGTGGTTTAACCGTGGAATGCCCTCCCTGAAGACGTTGTGAAGTCACAATCGCTGGAAAGCTTTAAAAGGAACCTTGACAGTTTTATGTTCCGCAATGAGCCTGAGCGATGAGGCATTTATCTTAACCCTCGAGAGTCGTGCACCACTTGTCATATTTTATGACCGCCTTTTGTACCTTTGCAAACCACATGGTTTCTCTGTATACCACACTTAATTTTACGTTACAAATAGGGTACTCAAAGGCCCATGCCTATTTCCCTCAATAAATTGAATTGAATTGAATTGAATATCAACGCTGTGATTATATACACATTGACTAATTATGCTTTTGCCGATAACACTTTCCACTCTTAAGAATTTCAACACATTTACAGCTAAGCCGCTTACCGACCCGATGTAGCTTGATTCCTCTTGGAAGTGAAGTTTGTAAATTCATTCGAATGCTCTAGCATTGAGCGACCGTCTTGTTGTTGTTGTTGATTTGGCACTGCTTGGGTACCGTCAAATCCGTAGAAAATAGGAAAAAACCTAAAACAAACTCCTCTTCTCATTAACACCTTTAGCTTTGTTTTTTGTTTGCTTGAATAGCAGTGTTTGAAATGACGGGTTAGTTTAAAGTTAAAAAAACCTGTTTTCCAAGGTTTAGAAATAGCAAAATTTGAAAATAAAACAGCTATTCAGAATGATGATGAATGTATCTGGCTAAGAATGGTAGGGGCCAAGACTAATCTGCTATTGACGTGTGAGAGTATACATTTGACAGTGGTAGAAATGTCTGCGGTCGATTCGAAGGGATAGGCACTTCCAATCAGATGCGAGCGCAGGCGAATCTGGTGTGGAGTCTGCCGAAAAATTGGACGTAGTTGACCTGACTGCAAAAAAAGGTGAAAATGGATTAGGAGCAAGAAGAGTTCAACAATAAGAAACTTTCCATGCAGTCCTATAGTCTTCATATTTGTTTTTTATAATATAGTGTAGATTATGTTTGATCTATCTTTATGAAACAGCCAGTTCTATTCGTTTCATAAAGCTATATCAAAACCTAGGCGTGCGGCACGTTGCCAATTCGAATTAAATTGCACATATATGTGATGTTAAAAATGGAAAACAAATAAACTACTTACAGGCAGCGATCAGGAATAAGATGATAATGTGCGGCTTTCCGATCTTTTTTACGTAAATGTATGTTCCGTTACGCCCTGGAGATCACTTTAGAGGCCTGATGGTGGTCGCTTAGCGCCGCGTAGCATGTATTGATAAAGTGAAACAAAAAAATACAAAGCAGACCCCGAATTACCACTTGTGTCCTGTAAGCCTTCAAAGGCCACCTGGGATATGAACACTTTTACTATTGGTTATTACGTTGTTGAACGCTCTATCAGTAAGCCATGTGCCTGTTATTATGCCGGTCTGCGGCTGGATATATGATAACAATGTGCTGCTCAATGATATGCTCAAGGCACCTGTTCCGTTTTCTCCTGGAGTTCAGTTAAGGGCCCTCCCGGCGGTTGTTAAGCGCCGTGTAGCAAATGTTGATAAATTGGAACCGAAAAGGACAAGAGAGACTGGCACGACCATTTCCGGCTAACTAGCCATCATCAGCCACTCATACTGAATCCGAAGTGTAGAACACGTGGCATTCAAGCTCGTTACATTTTTAATAAATTCCAACGCTATACTATTGACCTATGGGTAATTATATTTTGGTTGCCTACGGAAATATAAGGCTAGTGTATGGCTCAAACGATCTGATTTTGCAACAGGAATGTTCCGGAGTTCCCAGGAGGGCACTTTTAAGCCCTCGCCGACGGTCGTATAGCGATATGATGAAAATGTAGAAAACGTGGATCCGACAAAGAAAAGTTACAACTGAAGAGATGCTTCTTTGTTTTGTCCGTTTTGATCGAAAATATGATTGGTGTGTGCGGCATACCGATATGCTTAATGTGCATATTCGATCCGTCATGCCCTGGATCTCACTTTAGAGACCTAGCGGAGACTTGTGGTGAAACATACGTTGATATATTGAACCCAAAGAAAATAAGAACCGAATGGATTATTAGCCGACATCAGCCAGCCATACACAAAACTATGCATACACATCCTGGGATTTGAAATCATGATATTTGGTCATGTATTCAAAAGAGTTGCAATTTAGTAAATGACCCGTTTGTTTGTCGGTTGCGATCGTATTTATGATGCAAGTGCCGTCTTACTGATCAGATTAAGGATTATAGGTGTTCCGTTGTGCCCTGGAGCTTAATAAGAAGCTCTTAACGGTGGCCGCAAAGCAACGAGGAGCAGAATAAGGATGAAAGTGTGCGGCAAACCTAGAATTCGAACATGCAACCTTTGGTTATTACTTTGAATGCTCTACCATTGAGCCATGGGTTCAAGCTAGTCCATCCCAATCGTTTGTATGGACTACCTGGGATGCGAATGCCCGACATGTGATTTTTCAGTCAATCGCGCGACTAGTATGAAACGGGCCCGTTGTTTTGTCAGTTGCGATCGGAAATATAACGAAAGTGTGTGGCACACCAATTTGCTTAAGAAACATTTATTTTCCGTTGTGCCCCGGAAATCACATTAGAGCCCAAGAAGGTGGTCACATAGTGACGGATAGCAATGGTTGAAAAAGTTTAACCAACCAAGATAAAGAATAACGGAATAACCATTTCTGGATTATTCGCTCTCATAAGCCACTCATTGCGAATCCAAAGAGTTGGCCACCTGGAATTAAAACCGCTGTTGTGTCCTTATATAATACAACGCTCAACCAGTGAGCCACGGTCCCGTTGATTTCTCTGTTGTGATCGAGAATATTATGGCTGAGTGCGATTCACCAATTTGATAAAGAAACTTTTATGTTCTCTTGTGCCCCGGTGAATAATAAAGAGCCCTCGCAAGCTTTCATGTAGCGAAGTGTATCAAATGTTGATAAGGTGAAACTTACTAATATAGTGGACAGCTGAAGGCAATTTCTGGCTTATTTGCCATCATCGGCCAAACATACGGAATCCTAAGTGTACACAACCTTGAATTCAAATTCGCTTACAATTATTAATTAATTCGGACGATCAATCATTTAGCTACGGGATCATTGTTTTGCCGGTTGCGATCCAGATTATGAAGATAGCGGGCTGCTCACCGATCTGCTTAAGTGACATTTAGGTTCCGTTGTGCCCTTGAGCTCACGTTGGAGCCCGTAAACGCGGTCACACTGTGTCTTGTAGCAATTAGTGATTAAGTTACTGTCTCCAAAATAAAGGACAGCGGAATAGCCATTTCTGGCTTATAAGCAGTCATAGTGAAACCAAAGTTTAGACCATCTGGGATTCTAACCCCTGGCGTCTGTTAATAGAGTCGAGCGCTCTACCAGTAAACCACGGGCACGTTGATTTGTCATTTTCGATCGGAACTATGATGGCTGTCTGCGATTCACCAATTGGCTTAATGATCATTTTATGTTCCCTTGTGCCTCAATGCTTAAATAAGAGCCCTCACAGGTGTTCCTATGCGACGTGTAGCATATTTTGTTAAAGTGGAACAAACCAAGATAATGGACAGCTTATTTACCGTCATCAGCCACTCATACCGAATCCTAAGCGTAGACCTCCTGGGATTCCTACACTTTCCACAGGGTTATTAAGTCCAACGCACTACCAGTACGCCATTAGCTCGTTTATTTGCCGGTTGCGTTCGGGAATATGGTGATATGGTGTGGTTTACTGAGCTTTTTAAGGAACATTCATGTTCCGTTGTGCCCTCGTAGCGGCCGTTATGTTATGCTGATTAGATGGAACTGATAACATAAAGGGAAACCTGAACAGCCATTTCTGGCTTATCTACCAATATCAGCCAATCATACCCAATCTTTACTGCAGACTGCGTGGTTTTGGAGCCCATGACAATTGGTTATTTAGACGAACTGTCAACCATTATGTCGTTTATCCTTTGTTTGGTTAGTGTGCTCCTAAGCAATCAGATTAAATAAAATGTTTGTTCTTATTTTCCCTACATCCCACATAGGAGACCATGCAGGTGTTCGCTTAGCGGTGTATCATATATTGATAAGATGGAACCGGCAAATACTATGGAGACCTGCATGGCTATTTCTTGCATATAAACCGTCAGATGCCGTTCATACCAAATCCTAAGTGAAGACCACATGAGATTCGAACACATCAACTGTGGTAATTCAGTCAAACCCTCTTGAATTGAGAGTTGGACCCATTTTTTGTCGGCTGCGTTCGGGAATATGATAAAAGTGTGCCGTTAACTGATCTGTATAAGACATATGCATGTTCTGTTTTAACCAGGAAATCACTTTAGATCCGACACAAGCTGCTGCATATAGACCTATATCATATATGAGAAAGTGGAACCGGTAAAGACCATAGAGACAGGAATAGCTATTTCTGGCTTATAAGCCATACATAGCCAGTCAAACCCAATCGTAAGTTGAGACCACCTGGGATCGGAACTGACTACCTTCGGTAATTGAGTCAAACGCTCAACCACTGAGCAACGGGCAGGTCAGTTTTGGTAGTAATCGGGAATTTGATGATAGTGTGAGGCACAGCAATCTTATTAAGGAACATGTTTTTACCGTTGTGCCCTGGAGCTACCTTTAGACCCCTCGCAGGCAGTATCAAAGAGGTCGTTATGATATCTTGATTAAAGTAAAACCGACAATTAAAAGAGAGAACGGAATGTCAATTTTGGCTTTATAAGCCATCATCAGCCAGACATACCCAATCCAATGTACAGCCCACATTGGATTCGCACTCGTGACCGAATGTTATTGAGTCAACGTGTATCATATGTTAATAAAATGGAACCGACAAATACTAAGGAGACCTGCATGGTCATTTCTGGCATATAAGCCAAATCCTGGGTTTTTTATGGAAAGCTGATTACGTCTTTAAATCCAGATAAGGTCCTTTTGCCTATTAGAAGAATATTTTTAAAAAACAATTTCCTGTTGATGAAGGGCTGGCAGCGGATTGGCCGTGAAGGATGTTTGTAGATCGAATTAGAAGGAGGTGTATAAACAGGAGAAGAAGGGACCGTGTGAACCAGATTGTTAAGATAAAAGATATGAATATGAAATATTTTTCTTAACCCTTATCTTTCATTGCAATTATTGACGTTAATTGGTAGATTTCTGCAGAGTTTCATTAGCCATAACCTAAATATGTAAATCTTACGTTCGTTAGTAAAAAGCAAAGGATGGCCTAGGTGAGGAGAAGTTTTGACTGTCTTCCTATAATAACTTAATTCTGTATTTGTAGTGTTTAGTTCAGAGATCAGCATGCTTGACGCCTTCGAAAGGAACACAGTCGTTGGATTGGTTGCATCCATAAAAATATTGATGCTGGCTTAGGTTAAACTTATGTATTCAAATATATTATATAGAATACATCTTCAGTTATATTCTTCCAGTTACACGCTTGTTAACAAACCACACCCTCTTCAAAGTTTATGCTAGAATAAATCGTGTCTTTAGTTTTAAAAATCATTCTTTATATACCCGATTGAATTTGATCCCTAACGGCCGTTGGTCTTCAATTAAAGGTTTTATATCCGCATTATGTTCACAATCTGTTTACTTAAAAAAATAAGTTTTACTTTTTCAGCTAAAATGACTTGATATCTGGGCTGTGGTCATCAAAGGACCTATTGGAAAAGCTTTGCATGATTGCTGAAGATGCAAGCGACTGCAGATTTTTCTTTGTCGGAACAGGTGCCTTGAGCATATCATTGAGCAGCACATTGTTATCATATATCCGGCCGCAGACCGGCATAATAACAGGCACATGGCTTACTGATAGAGCGTTCAACAACGTAATAACCAATAGTAAAAGTGTTCATATCCCAGGTGGCCTTTGAAGGCTTACAGGACACAAGTGGTAATTCGGGTCTGCTTTGTATTTTTTTGTTTCACTTTATCAATACATGCTACGCGGCGCTAAGCGACCACCATCAGGCCTCTAAAGTGATCTCCAGGGCATAACTGAACATACATTTACGTAAAAAAGATAGGATTGCCGCAAATTAATATCTTATTCCTGATCGCTGCCTGTAAGTAGTATATTTGTTTTCCATTTTTAACATCACATATATGTGCTATTTAATTCGAATTGGCAACGAGCGGCACGCCTAGGTTTAGATATAGCTTTATGAAACGAATATATCTGGCTGTTTCATAGAGCTAGATCAAACATTATCTACACTATATTATAAAAAACAAATATGAAGACTATAGGACTGCATGGAAAGTTTCTTATTGTTGAACTCTTCTTGCTCCTAATCCATTTTCACCTTTTTTTGCAGTCAGGTCAACTACGTCCAATTTTTCGGCAGACTCCACACCAGATTCGCCTGCGCTCGCATCTGATTGGAAGTGCCTATCCCTTCGAATCAACCGCACACGTTTCTACCTCTGTCAAATGAATACTCTCAAACGTCACTAAAAAAAGTCTTGACCCCTATTATTCTGAGCCTGATACATTCATCCCCATTCTGAATAGCTGTTTTAGTTTCAAATTGTGCTATTTCTAAACCTTGGAAAACAGGTTTTTTTAACTTTAAACTAACCCGTCATTTCAAACACTGCTATTCAAGCAAACAAAAAACAAAGCTAAAGGTGTTAATGAGAAGAGGAGTTTGTTTTAGGTTTTTTCCTGTTTTCTACGGATTTGACGGCACCCAAGCAGTGCCAAATCAACAACAACAACAAGACGGTCGCTCAATGCTAGAGCATTCGAATGAATTTACAAACATCACTTCCAAGAGGAATCAAGCTACATCGGGTCGGTAAGCGGCTTAGCTGTAAATGTGTTGAAATTCTTAAGAGTGGAAAGTGTTATCGGCAAAGCATAATTAATCAATGTGTATATAATCACAGCGTTGATATTCAATTCAATTCAATTCAATTTATTGAGGGAAATAGGCATGGGCCTTTGAGTACCCTATTTGTAACGTAAAATTAAGTGTGGTATACAGAGAAACCATGTAATTTGCAAAGGTACAAAAGGCGGTCATAAAATATGACAAGTGGTGCACGACTCTCGAGGGTTAAGATAAATGCCTCATCGCTCAGGCTCGTTGCGGAACATAAACTGTCAAGGTTCCTTTTAAAGCTTTCCAGCGATGGTGAAATCACAGCGTCTTCAGGGAGGGCATTCCACGGTTAAACCACTCTGACAGAGAAGGAGATCTTGCGCACATCCAGTCTCGCCTGCTGGACACGCAGTTTCAATGGGTGAACTCGGAGATGGGTCGTGGCGTCAAATTCAAAGAAGTCCGAGAATTCCAGGCAACAATCCAATCCCTTCACAATGCGAAATGTCTGCAGGAGATCACCACGCATTTGCCTATAACTCAAAGGGAACAGATAAAGATTCATTAGGCGGGTTTGATATGGCAAGGAGCTTTGATTTCTAACCATTTTGGTGGCTTTCCTCTGTACTCTTTCGAGGCAGTTCTGATCTTGAACTGTCCAGGGTTCCAGGCCTGCATAGCATATTCCAAATGCGGCCTAATTAATGTTCCAAAAGTCTTAGCGAAATGATCTTAATCGAAATCCAAAAAGGCTCGGCTGATGGCATGCAACACCGCAATTGCGCTCTTCGCCACTTTCAAGCAGTGAGACGATGGTTTTAAGGTGGTGGTCGTCAGCACACCAAGGTCCTTTTGGGTTTCCACGTCCTTTAAGGCTTCACCGTTGAGAAAGTAACTTCTACTTTCAGCAGATCCAGATGGGTTGCCTACGTGAAGTATTGTACACTTTTCGACGTTGAACCGCAAAAGCCAATGATTCGACCACTCCTCCAACCGAGTTAGGTTGATCTGCAGTTTATCTTTGTCAGCAGGGCTCTGGATTACATTCCAGATTATAATGTCATCGTCAATCATTGCTGCTTCACAGTCGAGATTCCTGACACAATCGTTTACGTTTATTAAAAACAGTATTGGCCCTAATACTGTGCCCTGAGGAACCCCACTCTCGACCGCAGCAGAACTTGACCTCTCTTGGCCGATGCACACAACCTGGCACCGACCCACGAGGAAGTTTTCAATCCACTTGAGGAGGTTACCTTTGATTCCAATTCTTTCTAGCTCGTACAGCATTCTCTCGTGTGGCACAGTATCGAAGGCCTTTTGAAAGTCAATGAAGGCAATGTGAACCGCGTGTTTATCTTCAAGTGCTTGGATCCATCTCTGGAGCGAATACAGAAAATTCGTTGTGCATGATCTTCCTTTTCTGAACCCGTGTTGAAAGCTTGATAAGAAATTATGAGTCTCTAGGAATTTCACCAATTCGCTCTTGATGATCCTTTCCATAATCTTGCCAAGGATGCATGTCAAGCTTATGGGCCTGTAGTTTGTCACTGACGCCCGGCTACCGTTTTTGTCAAGGGGAGTTATATGTGCAAGCTTCCAATCGAAAGGAAGTGTTCGGAGTCAAAGGACTTTTTGAAAGAGCACTGACAGAGGTGCGGAAAGTTCATTGGCGAGTTCTTTCAGAAGCTTGGGTGGAAGCTCGTCTGGTCCTGGGGATTTCGACTCTTTTTAGTTCTTTTTAATTCCTTTTTGGATCAGAAATTTTAGAATGTCAGATAGGCTTTTTCCAGATGATATAAATCTTTTAATAAAATAGTTGGGCAGATTCTGTTTTATTTCCTTCGATACTGCACTGAAGTCTTTTTATAAACAAGCAGTATTTTAGTATCAGTTCCAAACAGAACGTGCTAAACCCATATAAACTTTACTTGGACAGGTGACACTGAATCTCCCATTTTTTCTTTGCTTTATTTAGAGAAAACTTCAAACTTCGCATTTTAAGGTGTCAGTGATGTGAAGAACTCTAGGGGTCTCAGCAAGACAGTAAATGTGAGTAGCACACAGTCATACAATTAATAATATTCCCATCTCTACCGATCTGGAAAAACTATTGTTGAGAAGACCACGGGATCAAGCCGACACATACACCTTCTTCGTGAGCGTAGGTGCCAAACGAAGAGCAAGCATGAGTTAGTGCAAGCCGACGTAATCGCTGACGTGGCGCTAACAGTATGTTTTTATTTTGCCATGGAAAATTAAATCGAAAATCACTCCAGTGAATTCAGACTTTCCGAGACCAAGATGATGCGTAGTAAGCAAGGAGATAACGTACATCTGGGGAGCATGCAAAATATCATTGGCGTATGGCCAAAGCCAAACCGTGACAGCTTCCGTTCATGTCCTAAAGCGTCAGCAATCGGGACCTTCTGTTATTTCTATTATCTTATCATCCCATTTAATCATCTAACTCCCACTGATTACATATTTACGTTCAACCTCATTTTTTTAAACGAAAAATTGATTTATCCTAGCGAATTGCAAGGGTTCGTCAATGTATGTGCACACATTTTATTTAAGCAATCAAGCCAACGAGCGTGTGGATCAACGGGTAGGGCGTTGGAATCTGAAAATCAGGCCGCCGGATGCAGCCTCGTGTTGTGCACTACCTGGGGTTTGGGTAAAACTGAATTATTAGGGTTAATATGCTGTTCTCCCTTATCTTTGCCAGTCCTGTAAGTTTGCCTTAAAATCTAGCAATGGTGGGGCTGGGGACTCAAGAGTAAGTCAAAAGGCAAAACGAAACAAACAAGTTTCTTCAGTGATATGTGGGCTTTATTAATGAACATCTCCAGTGGACGCTGTCACTCTACCTCTGTCCTTCCTGAATTTGAATTTATTATTCACCCCTATTAATTAGTTATACACGATAAAACCACCAAGGAGAAATCGATCCAGTATCCAATTAGACGCGTAAGTTACTGTTGGCGATAGCTTCTTCAATCCTGAGTTCTCCCGATGAGCTCCCTTATCTGCACCTAGAAGTCAAGCTGAAAATCCAAACGTACTTTGCGTGCGGTGATAGCCATTTCACTAGAACCGGATACTCAGGCCAGAATCTCCCAGAATCAATCATCATGCCCAAGATCAACTTTCGATTGTGTTTTTCTGCAAAAGACCTTGAATGCACTCCTCACACAGCATGTCCCTTTCCCCACCAGAACACGTGAAGGACAAAGGGCTAACTGTCTTGACCTGGTTTTCACGAAAACATCAGGCAGCATTGACGAGATTATTTCAATGCCTCCGCTCGGTCGTAGTGATCACGTGGTGCTTATATGGGACTACTCCTTATTCTCCGTTGCCCCTGCTATAGAGGAAAAACGGCGTAACGTTTGGCGAGGAAACTTTCATCAGATGAGAGTAGATATAACACATCAACTGGACCTCAATATTTTTCGAGCACCGTAAACGAAGATTGGGGAGTCTTTCCGAAATGTTCTTCTGCAACTTATTGACAACCACTGCCCGCTAACGAGTGTCCATCACAGCAAGCGTCCTGGGTGGCTAGACAGCAACTTAAAAAGGGAAATAAACAGGAAGCACAAGTTGTGGAGAAAAAATATCGCGAGTCTAATCAAGTCGCCTATTTTAATAAGTATAAAGCACAGAGAAACAAAATGAGAAGCCTTATTCTTACAACGCGAAGAGAATTTGAGAAGACTTTGCTGCAAAAAGGCAACGCAGAATCCAAAGTTAGTCTACAGTTACCTCCGTAGATGTACAAGGAATAAACATCAAATACCGCTGATTAAAAACTGCCGTGGGCGTCGAAATTTCTGAAAAACAGGGGAAAAAGCCGAGTACTTTTTCACAGTTCTACCGCTCAGTCTTCACAATCGAGGCCAGGTTCCTTCGTCCCTCAGTGGATAACCCGCCGACTGCAAGCATTAGCCACATACAATTCTCAGAATTTCTGATCCAAAAAGGAATTAAAAAGAACTAAAAGAGTCAGAAATCCCCAGGACCAGACGAGCTTCCACCCAAGCTTCTGAAAGAACTCGCCAATGAACTTTCCGCACCTTTGTCAGTGCTCTTTCAAAAGTCCTTTGACTCCGGAACACTTCCTTTCGATTGGAAGCTGGCACATATAACTCCCTTGTACAAAAGCGGTAGCCGGGCGTCAGTGACAAACTACAGGCCCATAAGCTTAACATGCATCCTTGGTAAGATTATGGAAAGGATCATCAAGAGCGAATTGGTGAAATTCCTAGAGACTCATAATTTGTTATCAAGCTGTCAACACGGGTTCAGAAAAAGGAAGATCATGCACAACGAATTTGCTGTATTCGATCCAGAGGTGGACCCAAGCACTTGAAGATAGACACGCGGTTCACATTGCCTTCATTGACTTTCAAAAGGCCTTCGATACTGTGCCGCACGAGAGACTGCTTTACAAGCTAGAAAGAATTGGAATCAGAGGTAACCTCCTCAAGTGGATCGAAAAACTTCCTCGTGGGTCGGCGCCAGGTTGTGTGCATCGGCCAAAGAGAGGTCAAGGTCTGCTGCGGTCGAGAGTGGGGTTCTTCAGGGTTCAGTACTAGGGCCAATACTGTTTTTAATATACGTGAACGATTGTGTCAGGAATCTCGACTGTGAAGCAGCAATGTTTGCCGACGACATTAAAAATCTGGAATGTAATCCAGAGCCCTGCTGACGAAGATAAACTGCAGATCAACCTAACTCGGTTGGAGGAGTGGTCGAATCATTGGCTTTGCGGTTCAACGTCGATAAGTGTACAATACTTCGCTTAGGCAACCCGTCTGGATCTGCCGAAAGTAGAAGTTACTTTCTCAACGGTGAAGCCTTAAAGACGTGGAAACCCAAAAGGACCTTGGTGTGCTGATAACCACCACCTTAAAACCATCGTCTCACTGCTCGAAAGTGGCGAAGAGGGCAATTTAGGTGTTGCATGCCATCAGAGGAGCCTTTTTGGATTTCGATGAAGATCTTTTTGCTAAGACCTTTGGAACATTCATTAGGCCACATTTGGAATATGCTATGCACGCCTGGAAACCCTGGACAGTTCAAGATCAGAACTGCCTCGAAAGAGTACAGAGGAAAGCCACCAAAATGGTTAGAAGTCAAAGCTCCTTGCCATATCCCACCCGCCTAATGAATCTTAATCTGTTCCCTTTGAGTTATAGGCAAATGCGTGGTGATCTCCTGCAGACATTCCGCATTGTGAAGGGATTGGATTGTTGCCTGGAATTCTCGGACTTCTTTGAATTTTGCCACCACGACCCATCTCCGAGGTCACCCATTGAAACTGCGTGTCCAGCAGGCGAGACTGGATGTGCGCAAGTTCTCCTTCTCTGTCAGAGTGGTTTAACCATGGAATGCCCTCCCTGAAGACGTTGTGATGTCACCATCGCTGGAAAGCTTTAAAAGGAACCTTGACAGTTTTATGTTCCGCAACGAGCCTGAGCGATGAGGCATTTATCTTAACCCTCGAGAGTCGTGCACCACTTGTCATATTTTATGACCGCCTTTTGTACTTTGGCAACCCACAGGGTTTCTCTGTATACCGCACTTAATTTTACGTTACAAATAGGGTACTCAAAGGCCCATGCCTATTTCCCTCAATAAATTGAATTGAATTGAATTGAATTGAATTAATGTCCTTTTATAAACCACCTACGACGAAATGCAATGCACACAGAGATTAAGACTCTTATCATCTGGTTATGTGGTACACCCTCTGGTTATGGGCAAGCTATAAGTGGTGGTTAGTGACCTACAAGACTCATAAAAGACTCATATAATGATATATATTCAGGAGTTTTTTTTCACTGCCAGCCTCTACCCACTGAATATTTCACCTGACAATGCCTGTAAACCGGTATTAAATACAACTATTATTATTATTATTATTATTATTATTATAAATACCTATCTTCTGGCTAGGCACAAGGGCTCTCAATTTAATGATTTATATATCCATTATCTAAAAGCAGCTTTTTTTCTATCTTAAAAACTTTTTAAAAAAAATTATGATAACTTAACATTTAAAAATGTTTTTTTGGATAGCGTCTTTATTTTTTTATGTATAATTTTATGATTAGTAAACAATTTGCTTTTAAAACTAACTTGCAAAACTTATTATTTTTTTATCTCTGTCTGTTAGTAGTATGTTTTTTTCCATTTTTAACATCATTTATGCTCTATGTTATTCGAATGTGCAATGAGCCGCACGTCTAGGTTTTGATATAGCTTTATGAAACGAATGGTTCTAGCTGTTTCATACAGCTAGATCAAACATAATCAACACTATGATATATAATACAAATATGAAGACTGTATGACTGCATTGAAAGTTTCTTACCGTTGAAGTCTTCTTGCTCCTAATCTATTTTCACCTTTTTAGCAATCAGTCAACTAAGTCTAATTATTCGGCAGACCCCACACCGGAATCGACTGCGCTCGCATCTGATTGGAAGTACCTATCCCTTCGAATCGACCGCCGACGTTTCTACCTCTGTCAAATGAATACCCTCGAAGGTCAATAACAGACTAGTCTTGACTCTTAACAGTATTTCCCTGATACATTCATCTTCATTCTGTATAGTTGTTTTAACTTCATTTTTGCTATTTCTAAACCTTAGAAAACAGGTTTTTTTACTTAAAACAAATTCGTCATTTCAACACTGCTATTTAAGCAAACAAACATACGAAAGCTTAAGTGTTTAATGAAAAGAGGAGTTTGTTTTAGGTTTTTTCCTGTGTTCTAAGGGTTTGATGGCGCCAAGCAGTGCCAAATCAATAAACCTATTTATTTATTTATTTACTGCTAGAAGAAATCGTGTCTTATTTTTAAAAAAATTGTATATATGTCCGATTAAATTCAATCCCGAACGGCCGTTAGTTTTCAATTCAAGGTTTTTAATCCGCATTTTGTTCACTTCTGTTTATTTAAAATCCTACATTTATCTATGCTATGTGAAATATTTCAAACAGTTATCTGAAAATTTTTTAATCGATGTAGATCAATTTGAGCTGTTTAAAGGACACATTATGTAAATGACTGACATGATGCATTAAGAATAAACGTCACACGGTCGCACAAAATTGCATTATTATACATTTTTAAACACTCACATGATCTTTCTTCGACTGTAAATTTGAAGGTTTAATTGAAGGTGTATTAAATGAGTACAAGTAAGTGCATGTATGTACACGATTTGTTTTCAATACACTTTAATAAATAAAGTTTTCGAAGATCTATAAGCCGAATACAAATAACTGTAATAGCACTCTGTGCTGGCTATGTTTTTTTGCCGGTGCTCGTTCAAAAGCAAACATCCTTCATTGGCTGACATATCTTGAGATAAGGTTGCAAGATAATCAGCATGCTAAGCCTTTTTAAGTAGGTTGTGCAAACTGAAAAACACTTCATAATTTCGAGGACATGTTTTTAGATAGGGAATCTTATGTAAATGAGACAATGTTTGTTTTATGGCAGTCGATTTCTTTCATGCGTACATTGATATTACATCCATATGTTGTGAATGTTTTTCTATCCATCTGACTTAGTCTATTTTGCTTTTGATTTACTCAAACAGCTGGAGATAATACATTTTTCAACATTTTGATAATCATGAAGCAACATAGGTACGCTTAGAGCAACAGAATGTTCCATTGTGCTCGGCAATGGCTTGACATCTTGGGTGATGTTATCTGAAGACCAAGTAGAAAATATTATATCGATTGGTCAAGTTCCAAGCGTTCGCAGATAAACGTTCACATATCTGATATTAGTTTGAATGCCTTTCAGTACCATTTAGCTTTAAATAGATGACCTAACATTTAATCCGTACTTTCATTTTTGATATGATTCTAAACCCAAAGTCTTGGCCTCCCTTAAGCAGTTTACCAGAAACCAAAAACGTTTTCTTATTCCTTTTTTGTATATTTTTAACCAAACCAATAACCTATCTCAAAATCCTATCCTTTAACCATGCACTAAAGGCTTTTTCCCTAATCCTAAGGGATTGTAGCCCTTTACTAAATCGCTAATTTAGATATTATAATTCCGCTGAATGTAAGGGAACCTATTACCCTAAATGAAGTTATTTGCGAGTTTAACCAACGTAAAAAAATTCGGGCTGCATAAGCTAATGCTGTCATAAAAGAAGTTCTGGGCGAATCGACGGAATGCAAAGAATTATTATCTGTTTTTCGGAAGTTCTAAATTGAAACACCTAGAAATTAGCAGGCTGAATGGAATCATGCGAGAGAGAAACACAAGGACGACCGACTGTTTGGAATAGCTGCCTGCCTCCGCGTTGCATCCACAGGTATTGAATGGTGAATCAGTTCCCAGCAAAGTCAGTCTGCGAAAAAAACGGGCTTTCGGATTTGGAGGAAAAACGCCTCGAAAACATAGCATTTTTACTCTTTTAGGCGTGGATAGGCACCTTTATTCCACATTTACTACATTTAAATTGTTCGTGAGCCGTAGCACCATTACGGATGATACTCAACTTTTAGCAAGTCTATCTTCATAATTATAACAGCAATTGTAAACCAAGGCCCTGCTTGTTATTTTGCTTTTTCATGTGCAGCCTTATGTCAGCATAAGTGCACGGCGTAATTAGCGGAGTAACGATTTGTGGTTTTCTGTGTGTTCCCATTTGAATCACGCTCGCTTACTCTGCATAAAGTGGCATAAATCAAATGAAAATAGAATAATGCAGCCTCAGGTAAATTTCCATTTCAGATAAGCAGCTGAAAACCAAAAAAGATTTCAACCGAGGAATTGGTGTTTACTGGGATACGTATATCATTTTGCTGAAGTTGTTGGCAAGTGTTTCTTCAAACCCTTGTGAGTCATGCTCACCGCTCTACTTACGTGGCATTGTATGCAAAGGAGCCAATTAATGCAGAAGCATTGGACATACCGCCGTTTTCCCTGAGAGATGCCGTTTGCAAACACGCGTTGTGTGTGGTTGCGATTGCAAGCCGGTTCCAATGAATGTACGAAACATTTGCATCAATACTGAGCAACTCTAACTGAATTAAAAACAGAATAAATACTTGCATTAAATAAACTCTTTTGAGAGGTTAATATGTTATTAGAAAATTGGAAAATTCCGGAAATGTTCAAAATCACTGCGACTGAGTTAACTAGAATTTTGAATGTACAAATAGTCCTAAAATGGAAAAGGTGTAAGCACAATAGCCGGGTCCCAGAAAAAATTAATAATCCGGTGAGCGTGTCTTACGGGAACCATGGTAATATTGGTTTTATAAGTGAGGCATAACAACAACAAAAACAGCAGTCAAAACAGTGAAAGTAATCTGAAGGCTTAAATTTATAAAAACATATAAAGTTTAAATGAGCTGAAAATAACACGCTTAACATGAAAATTAAAAGGGCGTAATCCAATGAAATGGCAGGTGTGTAATTAACGGTCCACATTGGATGAAATTGAAAGCAAACTGATCTGATGAAATCGGAGCCAATAAGAAGAAGGCAGCTAAAGCGCGCTTTAATGGAAGTCATTGAAATTGAAGCTGACGAATGAGGTCGCTAATTAAGACAACCAGAAGCAAGGCAAATGCACGAAATGGGTGGAAAATCAGGGTTAGATTGTTAATATGGATTAAATCCCGTACCTACATTGTGCTTTAATGAGTAAAATAAGTAAAAGCTTTTGTTTACTGAGCACAATAAGAAGTGCTTTTCCGAACCGAATTCACTATCGAATATCAATACGAAGCAAAGACCGATGCAGCCTTCGACGTGATTTTGCCAGTGGTTCTCCGTTCCTTTCTGATTTTGACACTTTTCTGGCGAAAGACTGTTTTCTGAAGCCCGTATGACGCAGGAACTAAATGAAGCTGAGTTGGCTTATTTTTCAAGATTCCGATATCAATTTTTGTATTCCTGAATATCAAATTGTCTATCAACAATTATAGGCTGATCCTGATAAACAGAAAATATGTGATCCAATGACAACTTATTTCGTTGAGTCCTGACTTTGGGAACAGATTATTGGCCAAATATCAAAAGCTTGGAGACGAGCAAATTTCAAAAGGAAGTCCAACGACGCCACAAAAGAAACAATATGAGCAATAAATGCGCCTATTCGTTCAAAACCACTTTTAAAAAACAATAAATGATATGAAGAATATTCAGGAACCACTCAACCGTTTGTAGAGGTCAAAGGTCATGGATAACTTCGATCTGCAAGGGGTTTTGCACTTTTGGTTCACTGAGCGGTTGTCAGAATTTATTGGTGTAGAGGCTGCTTGATCAAGTCGACGAAGGTGATAAACAAATTTCAATTTGATGTCGTTTTGTGAGGAAATTCAGCACAAGAAAAATTGCTGAACATTCCAGAGAGCAAGTACGTACGCGCAGTTGTAATTTTAATGTCAGGATCAGAACAAGCGAAGTGTTAACGGTTTTCAAACTGTCAAAACCGGAGAACAAATAAGAAACGTGGTTCCTATGCACACGATATATATCGAGCCGGAGCGATGTGGAATTTATCGTAACGCTCGAGAGTCATGTAACACTTGACATATTTTATGGCAGCCGTTGCAATTTTCAACCCACATGGTTTCTCTCTATACCGCATGTACGTTCATGTTACAAATAGGGTACTAAAATTTCCATGCCTATTTCCCTCAATAAATTGAATTGAATTGATATGAATTGAATTGAAACGAGCATTTATTTGGCCGTAAGCAGGTACTCTTGTAGCCCAACTGTTCCGTGTGCAAAATAAAAAGTGCTTGCTTTATATATTCGTAAAAATGCCAGATCTCTGCTTAATAAGATGACTTTACTCCACTGCCCCGACATCGTAATAGTTACAGAGAAATGGGCAACACTCTGAGTTTCCAAAACCGAAAACTCTATTCTACCATACGTTTCCATTTGAAATGATCAACACGACGGCCGTGCAGGAGGAAGCTTTATTTATGTAAAGCAACCAATAACATTTCTGCCGTTGGACTATGGACAATTTACCGTGGTAAAAGAGAGCTGCTGGCTCTTAGTTTTTCTTAAAGATAAATACTCATTACTCGTTGGTTGTGTCTATCGCCCTCCCAATGCCATCGATGATTACGATCTTGGTCTCTCGCAGGCATTTCTTGCCGAAGCTGACATAAATCTGAAAAACTGCTTTAGTGCAGGCGACTTTAATCTTCCGGAAGTACGTTTGTTTCAACCTTCTGGCCCTGCAAATTTCAAGGACATTCTTGAGGCCAGATAGTTTATTTTCACACCCTATGATCAAACACACGTAATCTTAGTTACTGTAGAGGTTGTCGGCCATTGTCTGTGTCAACTGAAGACCCACTTAGGAGTGCTGACCATGTCACAGTTCTTTCTGCACTAGAACTCCAGCTTGATTAAATGTTTTTCATAAATATACTTTTTTCAGTGTTTTCCGATCAGCAAATATAGGGGCATAAGTAACACACGATTGGAATTACTTTGTTCAGTATATTTAACTGTAATAAGCCTTACCTTTGAAGACTTTATTTATAAAAACATTGCGCACAATATTTCAGTCAAAAGACATGTCACTGCAAAGTAATGAAAAACATAGTCACGTAGAAAGAAAACGGTTTCGTATCAGTGGAATCTAGGCACATATGTTTCTATAAAGTTGTGAGTAACATAGTCACATAGAAAGAAAATAGCTTTTAACGCTGGGATTATGGCAGCGTAATATTAAAGGATGGAAAATTGCCTTATTCAATGTTTGGATGTGAGCGATTTTACTGATAAATTGTACCAATTTCTAGGTCCATTCATGTATTTTTTTGCTCCTCGTAAGAAAAATTATTAATGTCAAGGATAAACTCTACCTCATTATCTTTCCGACGTAGACTCCGTAGACTCTCACGTCATTCGCATCCAGTAAACGATACTAACTTCCCTGTCCTAGATCCAAAAAAATCTTTGAACAGGCTAAGAGGGTGTCTGGAGAAAATCAGCTAGCCAATGAGGTCAACTTTTCGAAAAACCCTTCGTCAAAATGTTACGAAACTCTTTTCGAGCACAGTCAAAACGGAGAGAAAAACGCAGCATTGCACACTTCGAGATGCCTTAGGAAACTCTTTATCGGAAGCTAATTTGACGGTGAATTGCTTCAATGCTTTCTTGTCCAGAACTTTTAGTGAACATTTTTGTCGCTCCCTTTCCGAACATACTGGTTTGGACCGGTAACATCCTCGAAACCATAACTTTAACCCTCTGGGATTTGACCGTAACCATTCAGCGTTTTTGACGATCTTACAGTCCTGGACCAGACGGTGCCCCAGTCAGCGATCTATAGCCGAACGCAAATGAAATATTTATGTTCATTCTGCATAACATATTTAATATTGCTCTTGAAAGTGAAACATTTTCTTATTTTATGGAAGAAATTGCACATTCTGCCTATACCCAAACATGGCTAATCTGCGTCATTTGACGAATTAAGACCAATAAATACACTGCCAGCAGACTCAAAGAATTTAGAGACTTTGATCAAAGACACGATAATGAGTCACATAACAGAAAATATTTTCTTACTTTGGCTTAGCCTGATATCCTCAAAAATATCATTTGACCTCTTCGAGCTTTCTTTCTTCCTGTAAGCTTCAATCTATACTCAGCGGTTTTGCAATTTACATAGATTATTTCGATTTCACGATAGTTTTTAATCGTGTTGACAATGATCTCCTCGTGCCGAAACTTGCTTACTTCGGCATAGGTAACAAGATTCTGAGTTTAAATATCCTCCTGTTTGAATACTCGCTGACAACGAGTTACAATTTTTGATGTTATCTCCAACCTCACGCATGTGAAGAGTGGTAAGATGTTAAGGGTATTTAAAAAGTTACCTATCGATATAAAACCGGCCGATTGCAACATCGTAATTGAGCGCTTTTAAAAAGGATTATTAGGCCTTTGCTCAATAATGTCGCACATTGGGCCTTTCGCTTTCTTGGCATAAGTCCCCCGTTATGATTATTGGCCATATCCATTTGGCCCCAGCTTAGCATAGACGGTCAGGATCTAAATTTGCCCCGAGTTGTAAAATATCTGGGCACATCATATTCTGGTAGTCTTCATCTGTCAGAGCACTGCTCCCTTATTGCTTCGAAAGAACACCAAATTTCTGGGTTTCAAGCGATTTCAGAACAGTCAAATTTAAAAACCAGCTTTTACAAATGCATGTCAGACCTTGTCTAGAATACTGTTCGTTTCCATTTAGCCTTCTGCACACCAGTGAACGCAAGAAGACAAAGTCAGTCCAGCACTTCGTTACGCAAAATGATTTCTCTTCAGAGAACAGAAATCTGTCCTTCCCAATCGCCGTGAGTTTACTAACTTCGACACGTTATGGCTTCGCAGATTACAGAAGGAACGACTTTTACCGTTTAAACTTTTAAACTGTTGTAATTTTAAAAACTTTACTATTCTGAGGCAGCTTTACCACTGCCATTGCACCAGTCATCGAGATGTGTTTTTTATTTTTCCTCTGGCATGCTCAATTCGGTAAACGCGATAGAAATCTGGAATAAGCTACCCAGAAATATCACAATTCAGCAAATTTCTTCTTTGTTTACCAGAGCTGTCACTAGTTTTCAACACTTAGAACATCTTCTAGGAATTAAGGGTGCTGACTCAATGGAAGCTCTCTTCCGTTCTGATGGCATTCACGGACTCTGAATCCTGTGCCACACATCATGCTTAGGGCAATATTGCTGGCTCTGCAGTCCGAAGTCAGGTTTTTCTCAGTTCACAGCGAGCAACCGTTCGCCGACATACCCTGCTAGGGCAGAATACCGGATCCATAACACTGAAAGGAGAACGAATATACCGTTCACTCGTGTCAACACTTTCCCGTCCCAAACTTTAATTACTCAATAAGGTGCAGTTTCTTTCTCCTGGAAAAACTTGAAAAAACGATCAGGAGTATTTTCACTGTCAACTTGATCCTCTTAATTATATCTATTTTAACCTAACCTGTAAACTGGCAATAAATAAATAAATACAAAATAGTTGTTCTTGGATCACAATGTACTGTGTAAGCGATATAATTGGGTTTATTGGTTAAACATCAACAACTTCATACTATTTTTGATTTAAATGATATAAAAACAAGCATAGGTTATTACTTATTAGTTTGCCCAAAACCACAGTCATTTAGGGGAGCAGCGCAAAGCCGCATTTTTTCTCACATTGCGTGTGAAACATGCCATAGTGAAGTGAAAGTCCGATTTATAATTTATTCCGCAAAATTTATTCGTATGTTGATGGATAAGATTATAAATTTTTAAAATATCCATCTCCTTCAATTATCTCTTTCAGTTTTTTGGATATTGTTTAAAATTAATCACGACAGAAACAAATAAAGTAATGAAGGCATACGTGAGGCCTCTATCACAGGATAATACAAATATAACACAGATTTATATAAAAGTAAACCCATTGAGTGAGGCAGCTAGCAAGAAAACTCAGCCACGTAATTCTTACCGAGTTATTTCGAGTAATATTGTGCACATGTTTTCTAAAACTTTGAAATGCAGGCATGAAGTGTTAGAACTAAAATTTCTATAAAAATATGAAAAGTTACCTTGCACGTAAAAAAATGTGAAGACACATATATTGAGATGAGCCTTTTTCAATGAGTTAGCTTGCAATAGGATTCATTTGCATAATTTCAAAGCTAAGAGAACGTCCATGAGCGTAAGGCAAACCGACTCCAAAGGAACTATGAACTTACCCGACTACAAAACTCCTTGAAGAATCAAAGACCCTTTCTAATAAATAAACGCAATAACCAAAGAAATCATGACCCGATTGCAGTGCAGTGGTCCCAGAATGGAGAACAGATAATGGATGACAAAAAGAATACCTCAGTTATTTCTAGCTTCTTTCAGTCGGTATTCACTCATGCTAAAATCCTCATCCCCTCCCATTATCATTGCAATTACAATATTTGGAAACGTTTGCATCAGAAAATAATCCTTACTTCTCGCCCGCATTGGTAAAGATAGAATAACTTCACCGGAAGCCTGCCAAGTCACCGTGTACAGATAGAATTCATTAGCATGCCCTTCAGGCATTGGCCAATGCACAGTATGAGACGGTGTCGATGATATTCCAAAAGTTCACGGAAGAGGAGTAACTGCCACAGAAATGGATAACTACCCATATCTCTCTCATCCACAAAGAAGGATCAAAGCTTATGTCGGAAAATTATGACCCTAGCAGTTTAACTGACATTTTGTGCAAGGTCCAGAAAAATTATATAAGGAGACATATAATGAAATATCTGGAGCAGACGAACATATTATGCGCTGTCAATCATTGTTTTTGGCCTTGGTCACTCAAAACCTACGAGCGGTGATTACTTGAATGAAAAATGGACAAAAGCCGTAGGCCAAGGCTGTCCAGTTGATATCCTTTTCTTCGACTTCAAGAAGACGTTTGATAGTAAACCGCATCAACGTTTGTTACATAAAATTAAGCAATGGGGAATCACTGCATGCGAGTGGGTAAGAACATCATTGACCAAAAGGCAAAAAAAGCGGGCCAATCACGCTTCCCTGAACATCTTCACTCTTCACATGCGTGAGGTTGGAGATAACATCGAAAATTTTAACTCGTTGTCTGCAAGTATTCAAACAGGAGGATTTTAAAGTTCAGAATCTTGTTACCTATGCCGAAGGAGGCAAGCTTCGGCACGAGGAGATCATTATCAACTGA